>CAVNVB010000001.1:1171152-1307291 GCA_963691665.1 Clepsis dumicolana | reverse complement strand
ATTTGCTAAGCCCTAAATAAACCAATGATGAATCAAACCTGACGCACTGCCGTAAGCGGGACCAGAATCAGTTTTTTTTTTAATGCGACGAGGAAGGCAAACGAGCGAGTGGGTCACCTGATGGTAAGTGATCACCACTGCCCATAGACACCCGCAATCCCGGAGGGTTTGCAGATGCATTGCCAACCTAGAGTGCTAAGATGAAATGCCTCTTGTGCCCGTAATCACACCGGCTGTCTTACTCTCCACACCGGAACACAACAGTGCAAGCACTGCTGCTTAGCGGCAGGATTAGCGAGTGAGATGGTGGTAGCGATCCGGACGGACCTTGCACCCGAAAAGTTGCTTCAGTGCCAAAAGGTAACTACCAATGTGTGCTTTTGTATGGTTATAATTAGAATAATTTTACTTATCTCAAACATGCTCGGAAATTCTCGCTTTCCATTTGAAAATAGAACCCGGGAAGCACCTAATTTTTTCATTCAAAATTTTAAACGAAGAATCCGTCGAAGAAGGTGAATGGAAATGGATTTGGAATCCCATTTTTTCCATTTTAAAAGTTGTAACATGTAAAATTAAAGGGGCCAAAGAATAATTGCATACAGCCAAGCCAGCCCGATTTACCGCAGTGCGTGTGTAAGTTTTATTTCAATCATCAATTGCGAATGACGATTAGTATTTTTTGTAAATAAAATGATCACAGCACAGGGGTGTCGATTTCGTGTAATTTTGCTACAGTGAGCTCGAATTTGACATTATTTTTTGAATCCAAGAAAGCGGATGACAGTTTGACATTTTTGTCACTAAAAATGGTCATGGGTGTCGATTTCATGTAATTTGGCAGCAGTGAGCTCGAATTTGACATATTTGTTGAACCCAAGATGGCGGATGACAGTTTGACATTTTTGTCACTAAAAATAGTCATGGGTGTCAATTTCGTGTAATTTGGCTGCGGTGAGCTCGAATTTGACATTATTTTTTGAATCCAAGAAAGCGGATGACAGTTTGTCATTTTCGTGACTAAAAATGGTCATGGGTGTCAATTTCATGTAATTTGGCAGCAGTGAGCTCGAATTTGACATATTTGTTGAACCCAAGATGGCGGATGACAGTTTGACATTTTTGTCACTAAAAATAGTCATGGGTGTCAATTTCATGTAATTTGGCAGCAGTGAGCTCGAATTTGACATATTTGTTGAACCCAAGATGGCGGATGACAGTTTGACATTTTTGTCACTAAAAATGGTCATGGGTGTCGATTTCATGTAATTTGGCTGCGGTGAGCTTGAATTTGACATTATTTTTTGAATCCAAGTTGGCGGATGACAGTTTGTCATTTTTGTCACTAAAAATGGTCATGGGTGTCGATTTCGTGTAATTTTGCAGCGGCAAGCTCGAATTTGACATAATTTTTAATCACATTTAACATCAAGTAATTGAACACTTTGGTTTTTGTTAATGTATTTCGTGATTTATCTATTAAATTACTTTTTTTTTTGCAAACGAGGTTATTTAATTTCCTCACATTGTTTGAGAAAAGCACTATACATTCCTCGCCGGAAACCGGAATTGCCTACTTTCCGGGCCTCGGCAATAATGTACTATTACTTTACATCACTTTAATAAGTCTTTAATGAACACCACATAAACGAAGCAGAATAGAGTACTAAGAAAACGTAAGGCCATTTATTTGTCAAAACAACACCGTTTGACAACTTACCTCGCCAGAATACTTGTCAATATAGGAGTACAGCCTCTCCATGTCATCTTGCTGCACGCACATCTCAATTAACAGCTCGAAGTCTTTGAACTTCTCGGCTAACACCGCAGCTCGCTCTGTTTGTCCCGCTTCAACTTGAAAACGAAAGAATATTTTTACAAACAAGCAAAACCACATTCAAAAACCGAACAAGTGCGAGTCGGACTCGCGCACGAGGGTTCCGTAGAAATATTGTAACGCTTTTCCGCAGCGTTTTAAGAATTCCAGTGTTAGGAGAGCCCTGCTCCTAAGCAAACTGTACGCAGTGTGGGGTCAACTTATATTGGTCTACGAAATCTATTTTGAGACTTTTGTGAGTGGTTGTGCTATAAGAGCTACCTTCACACCAAATTTCAAGTTTGTAGGACAACTGGAAGTACCCTTTAAGTTTTCTCAGTACGGCGATTTGTATGGAAACATGGAAACTACCTTTTTAATGACTGTATCTTTCGATTGCGTTCACTTAGAAGGTTGATTTTTTCACAGCTTCAATGGACCGCAGGCTTGAGTATTTGATATTAGTTTCAGCATGCTACCTCCACGCGTTCCTGAGAAAAAGAGTCTTGACAGACAGATACACGGACAACAAAGTAATCCTATAAGGGTTAGGTTTTTTCCGTTTGAGGTACGGAACCCTAATAACGATTGAGCGGAGGTGTGCACACCACACATCTTCACACGACACGTATTAGCCGATACTTACTGTAGGGCTGTATGACGTCCCGCCGCATCTTGTCGGCGACGCGTTTGGTGTGTGCGCTGTGTTGCAGCGGCTCGGCCTCCGTGAGCACGAGGTCCGCCAAGATGGCCGCCGCCACGAACAGCGGCGCGCGCAGCGTCACGTCCGGGCAGTTCACTCCGTACACCCTGTACAGTCGAGTTCTCCAATATCCTAACAGTCAACAGTTCAAAAATATCTACACACAGACCTTATTGCCAGTTACATAAGGTCCGTGTTTAGATATTTATGAACCGTTGGCTGTACAGATATTGGAGAACTCAACTGTACAAATACTGTTTTCAGACCAGCCTGCTATAATTTGCTGATTTGATGTATATGACAGCGCCATCTTTGACGACCGGATGGCCTACTAACTAAGAAGCTTGAGGTCCCGGGTTCGAATCCCGGTCGGGGCAGATGTTTGTATGATGAATACGAACGTTTTTTCTCGGGTCTTGGATGTTTAATATGTATATAAGTATATATTTATCTATATAAGTATGTTTATCCGTTGTCTAGTACCCATAGTACAGGCTTTGCCTAGTTTGGGACTAGGTCAATTGGTGTCAAATTGTCCCATGGTATTTATTATTATTTATTTATTATCTAGAGGTGAGTAGCGGTGGTAATGAGATAGTTGCCTATTTACACTACTCGTCTACAAATGTCATTGTCTGAAAAATCATATGTTGTATGGAAGCCCCAGTTCAATATTTATTTTATTATGTTTTAGCAGAGTTGTGCCGGCTCGGTCTTTAAAGGGAGCGCTCCGGTCTCGTTCAATCGGTGAAAGAAACTAGTTCGGACTTTTAGTTCCTTTAGTTCAGTAGTTCAGTGAACGAGTTGGAACTGTTCCGATCTGTGAAGGACACGGAACGGAATGATAGTTGTTCATCTCGCTCCCACTTGCTCTAGACACTTTGAAAGAGCGCTATTTATCTCGCTCCTCGGTCTCGGTCACTCTCACTCGCTCCGTAACCGCTCAAGCGATTCATCCACTCCACTCCTCTACCTACTGAACTAAAGGAGCGAAGACCGATTCAAATCGTGCGAAAGGATTTAGTTCCTTTCGGTCCGCGACGGGAATTAATTCCTAACAGTTCTTAGTTCCTGACCGACTCAAGCCTAGTTTTTAGTATTTGTTGTTATAGCGGCAACATTAAAAAAAAAAGTGTGAAAATTTCAATTTTTCAACTATCACGGTTCATGAGACAGACAGACAGACGGACGGAAGGACAGCGGAGTCTTAGTAATAGGGTCCCGTTTTTACCTTTTGGGTACGGAACCCTGAAAATTATTAGCATAATGGTACTCCTTTTACGACTAATACGCATATATATTTCTGTAATGAACTAGTTGCTATTGGCAACGAACAAAATAATGAGCGAGCAAAGCGTCTCCGTTTCAGCTTGGTCAAAAATTCCTTCGTATATATTATGTCCGCCGTCTGTCAGTCTGCTCTCTTCTAAATTACAGTTCTTGTTTCTAAAATACGGTATTCTTTTTTTTTCTCTTAATTTTTTTTAATGATTGAGTGAGGTTTCTTTGTGTAATTTATCTGTGGTTACGTATTGTAAGAGCTAATGTACTTAATTTGTTTCTAGAAAAAACGACTTTGTGCCAAGTTTCTTGCGGCGCATTCTTCTTGGCAATCATGGTCTTTCCGAAAGCGCTGGTGGACTCAAAAAAATTCGAATTTCGAATTTTCTCCAGGTCGCATTCCCCAATCGATTCTCGTCAAATTTCGTAAGCAGGTTCTATAAATCTAGATTTTTTCACCATACGTTATTCGGAGAAAAAAAATAATTGAAAAACGTACATAAGAACCATCTCGATTAAAAGAAAAACCGCATCTAAATCGGTAAATCCGTTTGGGAGCTACGATGCTACAGACAGATACACAGATACACATGTCAAAGTTATAACACCCCTCTCTTTTGTCGGGGGTTAAAAAACGAGGCTGCTCGTTCTCCGAGCTACTATCTATTCGTGTATTGGTGGGAAGTATAGTTACGCGACGGCGCGGTGGTGGAAAGCGAGCAGCGCGGGCAGCAGCGCGCCGGGCCCAAGCGCGGGCGGCGCGCGCGCGCCCCACTGCGCGCGCACAGCATGCATCTCGTTCAGCACGCTCTGCGGCACACACACACATATTTTAATGACAAGCTTATGCCCCGCGACCACGGACCAACTACCCTCTGGCCCCAATTTCACCAACTTCACAAATGTCACTTATTAATGACGATTCGGCGTCGATTGCCGACTAGAAGAGCCTTTGTTTTAGCGCGCTTCATATTGGCAAAGAAATGCAGTTCGAATTGTCATATAAAACTGACAATTGTAAAGTTGGTGAAATTGGTGGCCTGGACAGCAAATGTCAGAGCGAACGTTTCCGAAATGCATATGCTCATTTGCACCCATAAATCTCTCTAGCCTCGAATCGCGGCTCACTTTCGACCAGATGACAAGCGAGATGACAAGCTATGAACCAATCACGACGCATTCCCCCGGCCCGCTCACAGCGGCTTTTTTCGTAATGACTTTCCAAGTAAATTATAGAAGATGCGGTGTCCAGAGGGTGATTGGTTTCTTTTTTGGTCCGTGCCCGCGGCTTTGCCCCCGTGAAATATTTCAAAATGGGCTAGTTCCCTATCTCGTGGTAATGTGAAGGTGGGAGCTTGGGGACAAGTAATACGCAGAAATTGCGAATGAATACTGCCTATTAATGTAAAGACTTAAAACTATTTATAGTGTACATGATGGCATAAGAATAAATAATAACATAGTAGAACGGAAACTCCCGCTCCGGACGGGCTCAAGGTCACGATATTAGAGTATTCGTTAAACAGACTACTCAGTCAGGCTGTCCCGGCCGGCGTCGCCGCACGCGCGTTTGGTTGTTTATAATCTGGTTGTAATAATTTTACGTGAGCCTGTATGTATTTTATTTTATATTTGTAGATAAGTAATACTTACTTAAATCACCTTAAATGGCTTCATTTGGTATGGCACTCATAATAACTTCTTATTTAGAAGTGTCTATAATTATGTAGGTACGTAATGATTTATAAATCTCATATTTTGTAAAACTGGAATAAAATAATGATTTCAAAGTAAAGAAAAACTTATATTTTAGCGATATTATCTTTAGACGTAAGTAACATTTAACAGCAAGCAACCCTAGCAACAAACCTGGACGAGAGAGGGGTGTAACGATGTGAAGGGGGAAGTAGGTACATAAATGGCGGCGTTTTGGACTCGGTTAGAAGAGATTCCGTTCTACTACGTTATTATTTATTCTTATGATGATGGGAGTGTGTGTGTGTGTGAGGCGCAGCTCACACTACAGTAATTTCGAAAAATCCCTTGTTAGTACACCTGTAGGATACTCAAGGTACATGTTCGCCAAATTTCAAGTCTCTAGGTTTAGTGGTTAAGGCTGTGCGTTGCGTGCGTAGTACTGTTTTATAGGTATAGATATAGAAGATTCTGAGACTTATTGTGCCAAGTAGTTGCCGAAATTCATAATACAGGTGGGTCAAAAGTGCCGTGAATCGGTTCGAGGAAAAGGTGGTACGGCCTTGTATCTTTGTTTTGTTTTGCACGACTTGGCGGGGGCACTGCCATGCCCCCAGATTAAATATCATCGGTTTTGATACCCAGTTTTTGTATGCCGATACACTTTCAAAACGTTGTAGCTTTTGATCGTGTCGACTTAAACACTTAATTTTTTTGGAGCTTAAAAACACAATAGCACTTAACATTCGACATTAAGTTCATCTTACCAGCTCCACGCATTCCAAAGAAATAGGGCCTGTTATACAGAAGGGTATAGCTTCTTCCTATGGAGGTATGGAACCCTAAGAAATTCTGCAACAGGAACGAAACGAAACGATATCAATAGAATTGTACTAACCGTGAGCAGTTTGGCGGCGTGCGTGGCGTGCGCGGCGTGCGTGCGCGCGTCGCCGGGCTGCGGCGCGGCGGCGGCGACAGCGCACAGCACGCGCCGTATGCGGGACACGCGCCGGAAACACACGTCCGAGGGGGACAGCGCACCGGACGACAGGCCCGCCGCCACCTCGGGATCCTCGGGGAGCGAGTCGGCGCCACACACCACCTGAGAGGTGTAGTGGTGGCTTGTATGGGTGGAGATAATTAAACATTTATTGGAAACTAGCTTATGCCCCGCGGCATTGCACCCGTGAAATATTTCAAAATGAGCTAGTTCCCTATCCCGTGGGAATTTCGAAAAATCCCTACTTAGTGCACCTCTAGGATACTCAAGGTATACGTTTACCAAATTTCAAGTCGCTAGGTCCAGTGGTTTAGGCTGTGCGTTGTCAGTCAGTCAGTCAGTCAGTCACGGTCTTCTTTTATAGGTATAGACTAGAGAGCGCTCGCGTGGAATATTATATCAACGTAAGGAATCTCTATAGCAATAGGAATGTGTCCTCTGGGTAAAATGTAATATTTCTAATTAGTCTGTAATATAAATTATCGAAAAAAAACATATTGGCCACGTATTTTTTGCTTTTTATGATAACAATAAAAATTTACATAGATAAAATTAAAATTTTCCATAGACTGCAATGCAGGATAATGAATGGATTTCTTTATCCATGAACGGCCACACTGGCATAGATAATAAATACATCGCTCGCTTTTTGAAATTTGAACTTGCGATTTTATTTTGCTTATTATACAAATTATTATACTTATTTTCTCAAGTTTTTCGCGATTCCCAAGGTCAAAGAACAGATATTTGCTTCAAAATGCCAGAGAAATATTGCGTTGTTTGGGAGAAACGTGTCAACATGGTGTTGTAGAGCGCCATCCTGCTCTGTCTCGTTTTTTTTTTATCCCGTTCTGGTTTTTCGCTTTTATATATTAGATCAGTGAACGCATAAACGAGTAAGACATGGAAGCATTCCTGTCGCTTCAAAATGACACCACGAAAACTGTACCGCGGTAGGCGGGGCTTGCAAACTGTACCTGCGCGCCGATCAGTTAGACTGCGCGAGTCCGCAATGGCGGACGCTGTCTTGACAGTTTATTTTAATTACCAAAAATAATACTTATGTTTTAAAACGCCTTCATGTGTCACGAAGTTGTGCGAAAATCACACGGATCACTGTCCCAAGTGTCCCAAGGGTAGTGGAATCACTTTTCACATGTAAGTACACAATTTACTTGAAAATTCAAAAATCTCTTTGCTTACCACAGGGATGTCATTATGTAGCAGCATATATTTGTTGTGATAAAGATTTGGATTTCAGGCGAAAGCGAGTGGAAATTCGGAACGTTGTCCAAATCCAGGCTGGCCGCCGGCCTGCTGCCGCGTGCGCCGCTAGTACAGTACCTGGTATACGGCTTCGTCTATGAGCGGCTGCGACGCGCCGCCGGCCTGCTGCCGCGTGCGCAGCGCTAGCGCGGCGGCCAACGCCTCGGCCAGCGCGGCCAGCGCCGCCGTGGTGCTGATGCACTCGCCGCCATCTATGAACACACAGGAAGCGGTCTCAATGGACTTCTTATTTTCTCCCCACTCTTTATTACAGTCTTCCCCTTAAAATTTCACTAATGCAATACACAGAGCACCAGAAACCGGGCAAGAGCGTGTCGGACACGCCCAGGAACGAAAAACCCCTGGCACAGATACCTAATTTAAAAGTATTGTCATCACACCTATTCGAAACCAGTGTTAGCAGAGCGCTACTCCAAAGAAAATTGTACGCAATGTGTCTTTGATAGTTTTCCTTTTAAATTCACTATATGCGCTACTGCTCTGATTTTTTTCATATTTCCAAATATAACAGTTTCTCTGGTTGCACTTCAAAGCTAAATATTTCGCAAACGAATAACTTTATCGAAAAATGATCTTCGAGCACCCCTAATATTTCTTAAAGACCTATTCAACAATACCCCACACTATGGGGTGGGCGAGAAATAATAAAATCAACTCCACTTTACGTGTAGGGGAGGTACTGCTAAAAAAAAAATTTTCTCGATTTTATCCCAGCACTTTTTTGGCCTAATTAATATGTATATCTATGCAAAATTACAGCTTTCTAGTACCAATACTCTCTGAGCTATGCCGCGGACAGACAGACGGCCGGACATGACGAAACTATAAGGGTTCCTTTTTGCCATTTTGGCTTTGAAACCTTAAAAATGCGACTAGCCGCAAAAAACTAACCCAAATCCTCGACTTTCGGTGTCCGAGTGACATTCCGTCTCGACCAGCTCCCCTAAGCTCACGTAAGCAACGGCCGGCCTCTAGACTGTGGGGCGTAGCACAGGGCCGTGTTTTATAAAGTTACAAATTGTAATTTACAAGCGGAAGTCTCTTTCTAACAAAAGGTGATAGAAAGAGACTTCCGCTTGTAAATTGTAACTTGTAGTTTAATAAAACACGGCCCCGGAAGTGGGCACTGGAGAAGGTACGGTGACGCGTCCTAACCAGAAAAACTAATGGTGCCCTGATGAGTTCAAATAAAAGATGGTAATTTTAGTCAGGACTGGATTCCTATTAATTCAGCAGGGGCTTAATGCTAAAACATTTTTTGTAAATCAACTAACTTAAACGAAGGTTCCAGCCCGACTGGTCCGCTTACGAAGACCCATGGCATATTCGGATTCACGACCTACACCGAGATATGCTGGACAAGCTAAAGGACATGTGTATACCGGGGCTCGATGCGTCAGGACCACAGTATACAAGATACGGTCAATACAATCCATTGATGTATAGTAAAAGAATAGGTGACATAGATTACGTGAATAAACAAGATAGAGACAAACGCGTCAGTAAAAGACACGTCCCCACGAGGGAACCCATTTTAAAATGAAAAGAAAACATGACTTCACATAAAACCTTTTGCTGCTAACGGGTCATAAGACATAATATATGCGCATGTGTATTCGTGTATATACATGTATGTATATATATGTGTGTGTGTCGCGTAGCCTGCTAAGCATAGTAAATGTATTTATGTATTACGTATAATGTATATAGTAAATGTATAGATCTATAAGACATATTGCATTAAGGACAAAACCTTTCGAGGACATGATATTGTTACAACAAAGAAATGATACATAATAAATAATTTTCTATTCTATTCTATGGTCCGCTTTCTGGGAACCAAGTGTACCTTTATTTTGATCAAATTCTAAGTTTAAAACTGAACAGATCAGTCTGGCTTGCCGGAACCCGCGCCAGGCCATGGAGCCTAACACCCTACAGTACACAGTGGCGTGCATAGAGTTTTTAGCCAGGGTGGGCAGAGAATTTCGAGTAGATCTATGTATGATATTCAGTAGTGAATACCCATTGGATGCCCAGAGTTAAAAAAAAAGAAAAAAAAGGAAAAAGTTTTACATTCCTGCCCGGATTCGATCCCGGGTACCCGTGCGTCATAGACCTACTGAGTCTAGTTAAGCCAAACGCTATTGGATTTTTGGGTCGAAATTAGTGAACGCTTTTCAAGTTATCAAAAGCAGTGCTTTCTTGTCGCGACCGTAAGATTTGATTGGTTGATTTTCGTACATGTGTGAGTGCGGTGCGGTGGGCCTATTCGTACATAGCTTACGGTGGAGCGCGATATCATAAGAGTGTGCGTGTCGACCAAGCACTCGGCGTGCTGCTTTTTCGTAGAAGGAAACACGTCGCGTTCGCGCGGATTGAAACGGATTTAAGTGCGGATTTGTAATATTTTGTTTTTATGAAAACACAAATGAATTAATAATGATATTTAAGTCAAGTGCATCTGAAAAATATGCATATGTCTGTTATAATGTCAATTATATTGATTTAGAAGGCAAGCAGTGCTGTTTTGCTTCACAAGGATGCACGCCACTGCAGGTGACTTACCCATGGAGACGACGCCGAGCCGCTGCCACAGGCCCGCGGCGCGCAGGAACTCCGCGAACAGCGAGAACGCCCGCTGCTTGTCCCGCAGCTGCGCCGCGACCCTCAGCGCCGCCGAGCCGCCCAGCGGGATGCTGGTCGCCAGTCCCAAGTGGGGCTTCCATCTGGCAGCAACGTGACCCGAAAGTTGTACGTATTGTAAGAGCTAATGTAACTTGTTTTTAGAAAAAAACAGTTTGTGCATAAGAATAAATAATAACACAGTAGAACGGAAACTCCCGCTCCGGACGGGCTCAAGGTCACGATATTAGAGTATTCGTTAAACAGACTACTCAGTCAGGCTGTCACGGCCGGCGTCGCCGCACGCGCGTTTGGTTGTTTATAATTTGGTTGTAATAGTTTTACGTGAGCCTGTATGTATTTTATTTTATATTTGTAGGTAAGTAATACTTACTTAAATCACCTTAAATGGCTTTATTTGGTATGGCACTTATAATAACTTCTTATTTAGAAGTGTCTATAATATGTAGACCTACGTAATGATTTATAAATCTCATATTTTGTAAAACTAGAACAAAAATAATGATTTCAAAGTAAAGAAAAACTTATATTTTAGCGATATTATCTTTAGACGTAAGTAATATTTAACAGCAACCAACCCTAGCAACACGCCTGGACGAGAGAGGGGTGTAACGACGCGAAGGGGGAAGTAGGTACATAAATGGCGGCGTTTTGGTCTCGGTCAAAAGAGATTCCGTTCTACTATGTTATTATTTATTCTTATGGTTTGTCCCAAGTTTCTTGGGGCGCATTCTTCTTGGCAATCATGGTCTTTCCGAAAGCGCTGGTAGACTCGAAAAAATGACGCGTAAAAGAGCATTCAACTGCCTATTTGCTGAATAAAATTTTGAATTAGATTTTGAATTACAAAAGTTGAAAAATCCCCGACATTGCCATTTCAAGGGTCAATATTTCGAAAACGGGTGAACCGGATTTTAAATGAAACTCAGCTAAGAACCACCTCGATTAAACTAGCTTTCGAAGCTATGATGCCAGAGACAGACACACAGGGCAAACTTATAACACCCCTCTTTTAGTCGGGTTTTAAAAAGGGTAGTAATAAAACCTCCGAAAAATAATAACCTAACCTAATACCAAGGACGTTAAAACAAAGAGGACTGCCAGTGGCTATACAATGTCGCGTTCCTATAAAATGATGAGCCTGCTGTAGCTAGTTTCATTATAGAGAGGTCTCTGTACAATTAATTCTGTATGACACTTACACCTCTGGCTAACACAATAGCGCCATCTATGAACTGAAAGAAAAAACGAATTTTGTAAATGTCATACCAAATGAATGGTACAGAGACCCCTCCGTAGTAGAACTAGCTACAGCAGGCTTATTATTTCAAAGGAACGCGGCATCGTATAGACCCTGGCAGTCCTCTTGGTTTTATGGTCCTTGATAATAAGTACTAAATCGTACTGACAATATTAAACGTGCGAAAAGTCCCGAGTCCAGGTCAAGTACATTGTTGCCCTTATTAATAACTAGCTTATGCCCCGCGGCTTTGCCCCCGTGGAATATTTCAAAATGGGCTAGTTCCCTATCCCGTTGGAATTTCGAAAAATCCCTTCTTAGTGCACCTCTAGGATACTCAAGGTATATTTTTGCCAAACTTCAAGTCCCTAGGTTCAGTGGTTTAGGCTGTGCGTTGTCTGTCAGTCAGTCAGTCGTAGCAACGTGGTTCTACTGATTCCGGAACAGCTCCGCAGCAGTGCCGCTGATGATGCTGCTGACTAGTGTCTCACCTGGGGTCTCCCTGCGGCACGTCGTCGCACAGCTCCGCGGCGACCCTGGCGACGGTGCTGTCGAGCGCGGCGTCCTGCTGCCTGTCCCGCGCGGGGAACAGCTCCTCGAGCAGCGCGCGGCTGGCGGCCGCGTCGCGCCGCACGTGGAACAGGAAGGCAGTCTTCAGCTTGCCGCACGCGTCCGTGGTCACCATGCTCACCTGAGGGTAAGAACGAGGAGAAGGACTCTATGAGGTAGTATATATTTACACCCACACACGCAAAGGCTTCCAAATTAATATGTCCAAATGACATTAATTTCGTATAATCAGCGAACCATAAAGATATGGTAGCAACAACCACAACGCACGTACAATGACAGCACATCGAAAATCGCAGCAAATCGCGACTGCTTTCGATTGCTGGAAAGCATTCACCAATTTCGACCCAGAAATTAAACAGCGTTTGGTCTAACTAGACTCAGTAGGTCAATGACGCATCAGTACCGAGTTCGAATCCGCGTAAGAATGTGACTCAAGCCCGCGGTCCCTTGAAGCTGTGAAAAAACCAACCTTCTATGTCAACGCAATCAAAAGATACAGTAATTAAAAAGGCCATTTCCATACGAATTGCCGATTTCCAAAAACCTAAAGGGTACTTCCAGATGTCCTAGAAAATTGAAATTTGGTATGAAGGCAGCTGTTATAGCACAACCACTCCGAAAAGTCTCAAAATCTTAAAATTTTATGTCTGTCTTTAGATTTCGCAGACCAATATAAGTTGACTCCACACTGCGTACATTTTGCTTAAGAGCAGGGCTCTGCTAACATTGGACTTCTTAAAACACTGGCGAAAAGCGTTAAAATCTTGCTACGGAACCCTCGTGCGCGAGTCCGACTCGCACTTGGCCGGTTTTTTTATTAGCCTTGTTTTTTAGTTTTTTTTTAACCTAGGGCATCTAATACGTATTCACTAGTGAACATCATAAATCTACTCGAAATTCTCTGCCTACCCTGATTAAAAATTCTATGCACTGAACACTAAAAACCATTGACTGAATTTTTTTTGCTAATACTGTAAACATTTCAGGATTCATATTTTTTTATAAACTCACTGAAACATGAATACACAGAAAAAAACCAGAAAAATGCCAACCCCGGGAATCGAACCCGGATCATCGACACTCCGGGTCGTGTGCTTTTCCCCTACACCAAGATTGGACATAGAGTAAAGGCCGAATTTTTTCCATGTATTCAAATTTTGTTCACGCGTTAAGTTTGGCAATTGTCTATAAATGTTTTTTATTGCAGAATTCCTATCTAAATTATGAAAGTCTATTTGCACCCTAATTCATATCTAATCGTTTAGTTTCAGTTTTTGTATAAAACTAAACATTAGTTCATCTACCCAATAATAGATTTCTTAGTTAAACCCATAAAAATAATGTTTTTTGTAATGCTGAAAATCTACCAAATGTCATACAAATTGTTTAAATAACAATTCTTTACGGTTAAATTAATTTAGTTTCTGAATCGCCCGATAGATGTCACTGTACCGCTCCTACAACTTGCTAACGACATGCTACATTGGTTTGTTAAGAAGCTTGGAGAAAAGTAATCCTTTAAGCTATTCCAGTCTAATACACTTGTAGGTATGAATTGTATATAGTTAATCATACGGTTGTGTGTGTGTGAAGTGTAGTTTGATTTTTTGGGACCTATTTCTACAAATCTTAGCTTGTTACTGAGATCATGATTTCAGGATTTATTTCAGTAGGCTAGGTTAGTTTGTTTTATAAAAAATGTTGTCTGTCCGGTTGTCCTGCGGCACTTCTCTTAAGAAAAATTGCGAAAAAAAAAACGAAAAACAATACACTCTTCTTTGGGCAGTCGTGTAAAAAGCCCTCTCATAGTCCTGTGCCCAGCTGTGGGACATTGGGCTGGTGATGTTTACACTAACCTCATGAGGATCAATTTCGTAGAGGGACAGATTTCCATCGTACATGTCCGAAGGACAGGGGGATCCCATCGGGCTCTCGCACGTTGACCTGCGAACAACAATCACATAATAGAGAATAGGACAAAACCTAAGACACACACATTATAATTTATTGAATCAGGCGTTACTTCGCGGAGGTTATTTATGAACTAAAAACAATTAATGAAAATAATCGATTTATTGATTATTATTGTTTTTATTTTCATGAAACATTCATAGAATGAAAATCAACATGCAATGACAATGCAAAGGAAAATCTGTTAAGCAGCTCCAGCCGCTTAAGCTACTCATAGATGGCGCTGAGGAGAGATCTTCCAATATCATATCGCAAGTACCAATCACATAAGTTAAAGATAACAAATCAAGAAACACCGACGCAACCAGAAGGTACAGAAGCTGCAATATTTCCTGTAAACTCAGCAAATAGTTGCTCAACTTAGAGGGGAGGTGTTAGGTGTGTAATCCCATACGTCACACCGACACGTCACATAACTACGTCACCGAGCACGTCATCCTGTCAATACGTCACAACGCGTCACCGGCGCATCGCGAGTGCATCATGAGTGTTATTGTGCAACGGCAATCGCGCCGTCCTTAAAACCAAGCCACGCGAGTGCGCAGGGCGTTTACGACACCTAACATCGGCTCATTAAGACATTTAGGATAATCTACACTAATATTATAAAGAGGAAAGATTTGTACCTATTTTTGTATGTTTGTAATGAATAGGCTCAAAAAGTACTGGGCCGATTTAAAAAATTCTTTCACCAATAGAATGCTACATTCTTCCAATTTGACATACGCTACATTTCATTTTGAAAAAAATTAGGGATCCTTGGTAAAATTTGAACAATGTAACCGAAGGTGTAGAAAAATGAGTCTTAAAATGTCTTTCGTCGAATGCGCTGCCGAAACTATTAGCGATAGAACAAAATAATGTACAACAATATTGAAGAACATCATAATGTCTACAAAAAACTCCGCGGTAGCATATGTCCAACTATTGTAGTTATGTCACTACAACAACTTTTTTCATTTTATAATTGTCTACCCCGTGCGAAGCCGGGACGGGCTGCTAGTCTTAGAATAAAAGTATTTGTAATCATTTATTCTTTATTAAATAATCTATTTCACACAATCGCCTTGTGAATTCATCTCCTCCGCTGCTGCCCTAATAATTGTTATATTTCGCAACCTATTTGCTTACCGTCAGTTGCGACCATAAACTAGAACCGAAGACGGTTTGACATTTAAAATATAAATGACCGTCAATTTAAGTACATCATCATGTCCTGTTGTGCCGTTAAGTGGTGCGGATACAACAGCAAAACATGTAGTGTAACAACAAACCCTTTGTACTCAAATGTTATTGTTGTAACTTGTGTTTTATCCTATTTTTTGTACAATAAAGTGTTTACTTACTTACTTACAAACAATATCACTTTTCGTCGGTAAGTCCATTTCTTTATTTTACCAAAATATTTTCAAAAAATTGATGAATGCAACGCGGGTCAAGTTGAACTGGACAGGTCCGTCACGCGTCCACTCCCCGTCCTTTTTTGCTCTTACTGTAAACATGTACGTCTATCGTGAGACTCAATCATAGTTAAATAAAAACGGATCACTCACGTACATAAGTCGAGTTTAGCCCGACATGTTAAAAATAATAAAAATGACGATGAAAACGAGGGTAGTTGTGTGACTAGTAGTCGCGCGAGCAGAGCCGCGGCGCGCAGTGTGCGTCTCGCCGCCGCTGGGTCGTGCGCTCCCAGAGGAAGGACTACGAATTAGTCCGAAACATGGGCTAAACTAGACTTATATACGTGAGTGATCCGTTTTTATTTCACTATGTACGTCTATCTCTTATTATCGTAAATGCCATTGTGACGCCGAACGCTAGACCGGTGCAGTGCATCTTGTATTGCATTTTCTATTGTCGATAATTATCCACTAAATTATTATTGTTTGTGTATCGGGTTTTTATATTTGTGGATTTTATTTACTACTATTAGTAGATAAATACTTCATCATCTTAATTATAATTATTTCGTGTACGATTATTGGATAGGTTATTTTATTTAAACTGTATGTTTTACCCCCCGACGAAAAAAGATGGGTGTTATAAGTTTGACCGCTAGCGTGTCTGTGTGTCTGTCTGTGGCACTACAGCTCCTAAACGGTTGAACCGACTTCAATGCGGTTTTTTTTTATTTGCAATAAGGTTATCAAGCGATGGTAAACTACACCAGTTAAGAAAACTTTTAGTGATTTGTTCAACTTTAGAAGGTCAAGTGAAACAAAACGGATCACTCACGTATAAAAGTCGAGTTTAGCCCGAAATGTTTCGGACTAATTCGAGTAACTCCCACTTACCGTCTCGCTGCCGCTGGGTCGTGCGCTCCCAGAGGAAGGACTACGGATCAGTCCGAAACATGACGGGCTAAACTCGACTTACATACGTGAGTGATCCGTTTTATTTAACTAGGTCCTGACCTCTAAAGTTCAACAAATCACTAACAGTTTTTTAACTCGTTTAGTTTACCATTACCACAAAAAAATTCAAAGTTAGTGATGATATCTTATCTTATCTTATATACTACTTGAAGATGTTAGTTTCTTTACCAGGTCATTTAAAATTGCATTTAATTGCAAGCTAGTTACTGGTATAAAAGCAAGCATAGAAAAATGAAAAACCTTTTATCGATATCGATAGAAAGCATTAAGTCATTATCGCACGCCCCCAGCGATCGGGTTCGGAATACTTAGGGACACTTCGGAGTACTTCGGAGCGATCACAACTCCGCAGCTAGTTGACAGAATTGTTTTCTTTCAAATTCGCATGTATTGGGTCTCTATAGTGTTGATTGGTGATGAATTATGATAATAGCATAATGACATAACTTATTTTTCATTTTATTAACTTAATTTGAATTGTAATCTATGGACGTAATAATTTATTTTGTATTGCCGTGCAGCGAATTAACGCACTAAGTTAAATGACATGTGATAATACCTTAAAAAATTTGCTGTCACGTTTCGTTGTGCATCAGTGCGACCATTAGTGCGTATACTTTTTTAATTGTATACAATTTGTTTCTAGTTGTGAGATCCTGTAATTGGCTTCAATGTTACTATAGAAATAACCTACTCTGTAATTTGTAGCTGGTGGTTCTCCGAAAATAAATAAATAAATGAGTATGAGTATGAGTACGCTCTAAGGCGGCGCCCCATGCTGGCACTCACGCGTCCGCGGAGACGCGCTCGGCGCTGCGCAGCGCTAGCACGCCGTGCTTCCTGCTAAACAGCAGCGGCTGGCCGCCGCACAGCTCGGCGCCCAGCACGCGGTCGCCCGAGGCCGCCACATCGATGTAGTCAACCTTCTCGTTGGCCACCGTGCCTAGTTACACACTACTAGTCACGAGATGATATCACACCACCAGAGCCCGCTCACGACTTCATACGCACATTAATTAACAGTTAAACATTAAAAAATATATATCGAAAATTAATTGGCAGCAAACTTTCATCAATTTCATCATCCATTCCATCATACATATAGACAATAGTAGTTTATGCAACTGCTACACACTGAGGGTCCTTAAAACACGAGTGTGTTTTTATGAAACGAGGCGAAGCTGAGTTTCATAATAGGATCACACGAGTGTTTTAAGGCCTAATTATGTGGAGTTGCATACATTACTTTATCTACACACATATTATAAGTACTCTCAAATGGGTTCAGAAGCCGAAGGCATATATCATACCTGACACGAATTTGATTGTTTTTTTTTTTTAATCATAGACAAAAATTGTACAAAAAAAACACATTATTAATATACATGTCGGACTGAACTCGACTTATATAAGTGAGTGATCCGTTTTATTTCACTATGATTGTAAATTACGTTGGTTGTCAAATTCGAAAAATCGAATTCGATATCGAAAAGTCATCACGACATCGAATTCGACTTTACCGCTGGACCTGCAGGGCGGGCGGAGGCGACGATGTACTGCAATGCTGTGCCCTAAGCACGACTTGTCGAATCCTGCGTTACATTACTGTTATCGTATCGAGATCGAGAAATCTCATACTAAATTTTAGTTCCAAATACGCTCACAGGCGAGCGCTGTTCCAAACGTCATACAAACTCGTTATAGTTTACCATTCGATTTTACGTGACGCAGGATTCGACAAGTCGTGCTTAGGGCACTGGTCATTTTCTACGGTTTCTGAACGCATTACAGAGGACTTATGATATGTGTGTAGATAAAAAATTGTTTCGAGCACTAGAAAGATTAGTCGTTAGGTGAGTCAATTGAACAGTCTAGTTGAATAAGATAATGTTAGGGACGGCACGGCGCGACTCACTGGAGACCCGGGCCAGGTAGGCGGCGGTGTACAGCAGCGCGGCGCCGGGCAGCGGCAGCAGGCGCGGCGCCGCGTCGGCCGCCAGCGCGCCGGCCCGCAGCGGCGCCAGCGACGTCACGCGCGGGCTGGCCGGGTCCTCCACCGACATGTGCGCTGGGATAGTACAATGGCTATTCACAATTCTACAGATTCCCAGTCTCACAGATTTCCACCTCTACAGATTCCCAGTCTCACCAATTCTCACCTCTACAGATTCCCAGTCTCACGCCTTCCCACCTTTACATACTCCCAGTCTCACAGATTCCCAGTCTCATAAATTCCCAAATTTACAGAGTCTCAAACTCACAGCTTCCCACCTCTACAGATTCCCAGTCTCACAGATTCCCACCTAGTACCTGTTTGTATATTAAAGCCAGTAGCTAGGGAATAACGATCACGCACACCGCCAGGGCCATGACAGCTAGAATTTACAAGCGGAACTCTCTAACAAAAGGTGATAGAATGAGATTTCCGCTTGTAAATTGTAACTTGTAGCTTTATAAAACACGGCTCTGCAGACTGTTAACTGGTAGAGATCCCTTTAAGGGATAAGTTCGCCTTTGTACATTTGCTTTTGTTCTGTTATCTGTATTTTTTTGTTTTATGTGCAATAAAGAGATATACATACATACATACATACATACATACTGTTCAGTCAGTTCTGTTCTGGTCAGACTGTTCAGCGCAGCGCAGCGCATCTCCGGCGAGCGCGCCACGTTGGCGACGGCGATGAGCAGCAGCAGCGAGCGGCCGCCGCCCGCGCGCACGTCCAGGCACAGCACCTGCAGGCTGTTCAGTCGCCTGCAGCGCACAGCGACAGTACTCACCGATGGCATAGCGCATCTCCGGCGAGCGCGCCACGTTGGCGACGGCGATGAGCAGCAGCAGCGAGCGGCCGCCGCCCGCGCGCACGTCCAGGCACACCACTTGCAGGCTGTTCACGTCGCCTGCAACGACACGATGACGTCAGAGGACGACGGGAGGCAATAGTCGTCGTCATTATCATCATTAGCATATTCTATTCGCGAATTGCTGGCAGTGCCGGCTGGTGAGCCCCCACACAGCTCAATGCGCTGTTGGCATCGGCATCTGAGCGCGACCTGTTTGCGTGGCGATGGGCGGCAGTGCACGTTGAATGCTTGTGATTTTGTGAGATGACGTATGAGAGGATATCGAGTATTCCAATTCGAATTTAATATTTTTAAGTATGTTTAGTTTTATTATTTCTTTATTTTCCTTCCATTCTTAGAGTAACTTTACTTTGTATGTGTAGTTAGTAATTTCGTTTTCATTGTGCATTAGTAATAGACTGTAATACCATGTTGTGATGTTGGGTGTTTAGGGAAACAACTGGCTTGTATGAGAGTCGTCTTTATTCTGTCTCAAGTATGCAACGGTACAATAGGTATATGAATATGTAAGGTGTATGTGAGTGTGTAGCACACTACACCTCCCCTCTATTAGAAAAAATAAAATAAAATATTTTTTCTTTTATTTTTACAGAAATAATAAAGAAAATATGACTTTTAGAAAACATTTGGAACAAATTTGTAACAATAGGTATTTAATAAATCACATTGGTAACGACAGCAAAACGGAATGTAATAAAACTTAAGCAATTTCAATAGATTAAGCAATGCTTTAAAAAAAATACTGTTGTGTGCAAATGCAAATTTTCATTTAAAGTTAAGAAATAGTGATAGGTTTTTATTTGATCGCGCTTTCCGGCAGCAAAGACAACCTTTTTTTTTAATCTAAATGCGAGTAACATAAGACACTAAGTAAAAATATATAGGTTTATAATACAAAAAGTTTATATTCTTATTACCTACCAGCATAATAATAGAACGTATCTAAAATACCGCTTACAATGATAATACAAAATTACCAATAAAATCACGCTGTCTAAAAAAATGTCTTAAATGTAAAAAAAAATACATTTTCGCTATTCTACTTAGTCACTAAAACGTTTTGTCTCTTAGTCTAGGTACCTAGTATAATTCGTCGTTAGTCTTAGTCACGTGAAGGTCATGTCTTTTCATCGTAATGTACATACTTTATTTGTGTATACAAATTTCTATAATTGACGTCTTTCTTTTTATTCATTACTATATTTTCTTATCTTTCTTATTTCTTCATATTTCTTATTCTTTCTTTACTTGTAATATTATTACGTTGTAACTTTGACAACTTTAAAGCTAGCATCTCAAGCATCGCTTTTTGCAAGGCAAGGTGCACACACATTTTACTAGTGGTTGGCCAACCTTATAATAACTCATTTATTTATTCTACAGGGTACAAAGTTTTTATTATCCATTCAGGCAGTTCTTTTAACACTTAATTTACCTACCTTGTGTCCAAGTCTCTTCACGACTGATGCTCGATCGAATCATGATCAGAGGACAAGGATTTCCTACCTGCCTTGTACCCTGGGTGTACCTCGCTAAATACCTCATCGCTCAACAGCGCATCTGGGGCGACTGTTGTTAAGGAATGGTTTTCCTATTCCTATTAAAACATCCATACCCATCACTTCAACTCGTCTATCATTCCAAATCTCAATCAGAACACTCAACCACATTGAAAACTTGGGCTTAAAAGAATTTCCACAGCTTTTAGGTGCTCAGTCTAATCGCTGTTTGGAATACTTATATGCCCCAGCTTCCCCTAAATACTTTGCCTAATGCACAATTTCATAACTTTACTATTTCCAACTCTTTTTAAATTAACAATCGTCCTCATTTTCCATCTCTACATACTATCATATCAACTCCGAAACCAGTGCTCCATTTGTTTCACATAACTTAATTATAGAATATAACAAAACACCCTTTAAAATCCTGCTCCACAATTATTTCTATCTCTTCTGCTTGGCCTCGATGGCTCAATTTCAGTCAATGTATTCATAGCTATAGATAATACGTACACATAAATATATGTGTATTTATAACTCTCATGTCCTTTTTAAAAGTCTCGTCATATCTTAAGTTCCTTATTCTCAAACTTCATATCAAGTATTGAGCCTAATATAAAACGAAATCAATCTTAATTTATAAAAAATAATGTAATTATGTAACTAATGTAAATACGATAAAACTTACGATACGTAAAACTGTGCTCTAATATGACACAGACCACCCAGAATTAGCCGCTGTAACGCGAGCCGTAATCACAGACTCTGGATGCCAAACCTTTTTTGGATGAACTGCATTAGATCACTCACCTACTTGTGTATGAGCTTTAAGCTTAATAACGAAATGATGATAATAATGAAAAGGATTACATTGTTGGTCACATCAATTTTAACTCGGCAATTTATTGGTTGGGAATAATTAATTAAGGAATTGTAACATTTATATTACTTTAATATGTAAAGTTAGCACTATAAAAATAGTTTTTACTTTTTCCATTAAGTATAAACTAATTTTACTTAATTTTAATTACTAAAAAAAAAAATTCGAAACTCATTCATATTATTAAATCACGATATGAAATTTAATTCTACAAAACAGTACCTCACTTATACTTCTATAAGCATAAATGGTTCCTCATGACCTATCTATTTTCTCGATCCTTGCTTTGCGCAGATATCCTCCCTGCAGCAACCAGCTCGAATTAGCAATCATTCCTCAGCAGCAATCGAGTTTATTTAATTTTTTTCGTAATCTTGCAGTAACACATTCAGTTTATTTTCTTTTGTTATGGTGATTTTTATTCCACATAAAACTTTATTAAGTAATCTTCGAAGTCTTATAGGCACATTAAGGCACTTTCATTTTCACTGCAATAGTTTTTTCCTTACACGTTTTATCAATAGCTATTATGTTGCGTATTTTGTGTTGGTTTCTTGATTTTACATTCACCTATGTATTTATAGTCTTTCAATTGCAAACGTAACACTGTTCTTTTAAAAGTTTACTTAGTTGACTTTATTTTTATTAATTAGTGACCACTATCATTATTTCATTGTTAACAAATCACAATAACTTTTTTTTAATTTTTATTCTTCTTCAGTCCACTAACTTATTTTTATTAATTGTTCTTGTATTAACCGTATATTGCTTCTTCGCACTTAAGTTTTTTTTTTTTTTTTCACTGTTACACCCAAATTTTGTGTTGCTTCTCTGGCTCTTTTCTGGCCGGCGCGGCGCGCCGCCAGTGCAGCGCGAAGGCCGCACTGGCAGGATCGCCATGTGACGTTGGGTGTTTAGGGAAACAACTGGCTTGTATGAGAGTCGTCTTTATTCTGTCTCAAGTATGCAACGGTACAATAGGTATATGAATATGTAAGGTGTATGTGAATGTGTAGCACACTACAATGTAAATATATTTTTTTCAAAAATAAACAATAATTCTAGTCCACTGACGGACATAGGCGCCCTGTCTTCAGCTTGGCGCATTCAGCATCTGCCTGCAGTCTTTCGCAGATAAACCAGCTTTCCAGTATAAACATTAAATTTGTGGTAGTTGTTAAGATGCGTATGAATTAGAGGCAGCCTCGGCTTGAGGCATAGCTCGCCCGCTTGCTCAAGTTCGTACGCGCCTCGCGCACGGCGCGCGCACTGTGCGCGAACATGACACGGCGAGCCAACGAGATTCAGTTTTTTGACCGTGCTAAAAGGTGCCTCGGCTTGAATGCCTCGCGTAGTATGAAAGGACGCCGAATGGTACGAACTTCTTTTGTGCGCGTGGCACGCACGAATTTTCGAAAGTAACTTGGTGAAATAAATGTGCACCATATGAATTGCGATTTTTGTATAACTGTGAAACACCACCACGGTCATTCTACGACTTTCAATTTTTTTCACATTTCTGGGGCTTAAAATATTCCAGTATTAACCAATGCAGGAAAAAAAAATCTAATAAATGGCTTATGATCTCTTCTATGTATTGCCATAAACAATTTAATGATTTTGTTTATATCATATTAATAAACAAATATTAAGTAGTGAAATTTTCATTACCGGACCCTGTTCCAATGTGTTAATTTAGATATCAATTGACGTGAACAAAAATTGCGTCTGTAGAACGCCAATAAGAATACATTCCACAGTAGCTTCATTCATAAGCAATCGATTACGGTTAAATATGAAAACTAAATAATCCTATAATGCACAGAAAAAACACACGTAAAGTTTGTCACCGTAAAAAAATCATTTCCGTGCTCGAAACTAAACGCTTTGAGAATAGCATCAAAATTGTTTGATCTGTCCACCAAACGCTGGCAGACGCGCACCCAGGATACTGAAGTCTTTAATGCGATGCCAAGACGAACAGACATGCGCCCCGTTTTCCGTGAAACTTATCCCGAAGTCGCTAAACGGGAGATTGTCATAATTTTGAAATCATCGCCGGGTAGCCCTTTTCTTGGTATGTATTGTCTGATGTACTTTATTTACATATTGATGCATTTCGAGAGATTAAATACTATGCAAATCTGTTAATTGTAAATAAAAATGCATTCAAAATGGTTGGCTATTCGGCATCATGTACGAAATATTCATTACCAGAACCCTCATTACCGTAGTTTACCGTAGCTCTTTACAGGTCACGGCAATGATGTTAAAATCACGGTAATGAAATTTTTTAAATGTATTATGACTTTTCCATATATTTCATAGAAGTTACTTCAAAATAAAATTGTGTTTATGTGTTCCCAGGGCTGCATAATTTATAATTTATAATAACTATTTCAGTTAAACATGGGGCATCCTAAAAGTCCATGCTACGTTTCTATTTGATCTCCGGTCGGGGCAAATGTTTGTATGACGAATATGAATGTTTGTTCTCGGGTCTTGGATGCTTGATATGTCTTGTATATAAGTATGTCCTTATCCATATAAGTAGGTATATTTATCCGTTGTCTAGTACCCATAGTACAGGCTTTGCCTAGTTTGGAACTAGGTCAATTGGTTTCAATTATCCCATGATATTTATTTATTTATATTATTAGTGAATACATTATTAAAGAAAATTAAGGATTGTATGCAATATAGTATAGAACAGGAACTCCAAGATACTTGCGAAGAAAGAAGAAAATGAAATTGTAGGAATCAATCAATGACAGATAATTACCAAAACTCGACGTTAATTAGTGAGCACAGCAAATATTGTATTAAAATTTTAACTTTTTATTGCGAGTTTAAATAATAAAAAACACCAATAGAGGAAGAAAACCAAGTAGAGCATTACTCTGATATTACAAAAAGAAGAAGTAAACAATAATAAGACAGCATAAGGTAAAGGTAGGAAGAAAGAATAAAATAATTAGAATTTGGTAGAAAGGTCAAACAAAATTGATTGCAAGAGGAAGTACTGTAGATTAATCAAGATGAGTACGTACATTTTGTAATAATCGTTTGTTAATCCTTACTTCTGTTTTTGTATTTGTGACTGATGAAGAGAATTTTTTGTTTGTTTAAAGATTGTTAGAAAAATTGTAACCAACTTGGAAGTTCTATGTTTTACTGTATAAATTTTTGTAATGTATGTTCCCTGATTACTCGAAGATGGCTGGACCGATTTGAAAAATATTTTTTCTTTGAAAGGGTATACTTCATAAGTGGTCCCATTGTCACCAAGTCAGGATCTGATGATAGGATGGGATCCCAGGGAAATCGAGAACCACCCTCAAATTTTACAGGCACGCATTATAATGTTCCATATATTTTCTAAAGCAATTCAATTATTTGTGTCTGGTAGTCATTATCTCATGTTAATGAGGTGATGATGGAAGGTGCAATTCCTTATAACGGTTGCGAGTTGGAGGATAATTCTTTAAATATCAAATAAACATAAAATTATGAAACAATAATAATAAGAAGCGCTTCATGAAAAAAACATTTAACAAAAATAAAAACCGCATTAAAAAAACAAATAATCCTCTAAAGCCATCACTTTTATGGCCTAGCACAAGTATGAAGTTGGTATTCAATGAATATTCCGCTAGCATCGCACCTATTTGTGCTAGGCTACAAAAATAATCACTTTAGAAGCTTAATTTATGTTTTTTTAAGGCGGTTTTACTTTCTAAGACTTTTAATACATATGTCGTCAATAATAAAGTCATTTAATCGCTATATTCGCATTTATTTCGCTTGTCTGTGAAAAAAAGTATGAAAAAGTTATCATCGCCGTGGCCTTATTAAGCCTTATATTTCATTACCGTGAAGTGCTTTCATTACCGTAACCATGTTTTTTGGGACTTGAAAACTTTAACATAAAAGGCAAACAGTGCGTGCCTTTGCTTGTTTATTGGGTACCTATTTGGCCTTAATAGATTTTCGTTCTCATTTTGGCAAAAAGACGAGATTAAAAAAAAAGTGAAAAATAAATTCAAATATTGCAAAGTCGTAGAATGACCGACCACCACCAAGGTAGAGTTTTCTTTTTCTTGTTGAAAGACTATACACTATAAAAGCACTCACTCGCGAGCAGCCTTGCCGTGCGTGGCGAGGCTGCCTCGACCTGAGCGGCTCCAATAGGGAAGTTGCCTCTTGGTGAAATCAGCCACTTTTTTTAAATGTCGAAACGATTTCTTCGGATCCGTTAGTATAAACTTTGTATTAAATTACAGAACTATGACGCCACAATTTTCAGTGATCAAACTGAATCCTTTTGTTAATCTTCGCTATACTAAAAATCGCTTCAATTGCAGCAATAAGTGAGGCGTCGCTTTTTTATGAGCATTTTCGGAAGCTTGATAAGTGAAAATGTAAAAATTATTTTGACATCAGTCAACTACCCTATTCGTGCGCAGCATTAGGTCCGCCCGGATAACCAGCACCCGACGCAGTGTCTGTAAAGTGTTCTGTAAAGCCTCACCCTGCGCTGGGTAAGCGTCGGCGAGCGCGCGCCGCAGGTTGTGCTCGTGCAGCGCGGCGCCGCGCCACAGCTGCAGCACGGCGCCCCCGCCGCCGCCCACTAACGCGAGGTAGCCCGGCGCCGCGTCGCCCGACATCGGCCCGTCTTCAAGGATCACCACGCCCACCAGTTTCTGATGTATAATCGATAACAGCTTATTCACAATTCTACAGATTTCCATTACACATGCCCAGTCTCACAGATTCCCACCACTACGGATTCCCATCTCTACATATTCCCGGTCTCAGATTCCCACCTCAAGGCTCCCGCCTCTACAGATTCCCACCTCTACAGTTTCCTCATTCTACAAACTCCCACCTCTACATATTCCCACCTCTGAAAATTCAGTCTCACAGATTCCCACCTGGATTCCTAACAATACGGATTGCCAATAGTCAGTTTACAATAACAATACAGTGTCAATTGGTGACTTGACAAGCTTTTGTTTTAGTGCGCTTCATTTTGACAATGAAATATAGATCGAATTGTCATGGTTGCTGATGTAGATTGTACCTAATATGTAATATTAATGATATAGTTTTGTTATAAAGTACTCACGGTATCGGCGTTGGCAGGCATGGACCCGAAGAACAGCAGCGAGACGCGGCGACCCAGCCCGCCCAGCCACCCGCTGGGTGGCCGCAGCGGCTGGCAGGTCACGCACACACGCGACGCTACACGTACATGTAACAATACAACACACAGGTGTCCCAGAAACCAACGCTAATTAGTCGACAGCCGATAGGGCTGATCTTACCTCTCAGACTATCCAATTTTAGTTTTTGTATTTTTTTTTATTTATTAAGCCTTACAATTCAGACACAGATAGGTACAAATAATAGTAACCATGGCTTATAATTTGAGATATTGTGATCTACACTAATATTATAAAGAGGAAAGATTTGTACCTATTTCTGTATGTTTGTAATGAATAGGCTCAAAAAGTACTGGGCCGATTTAAAAAATTCTTTCACCAATAGAATGCTACATTCTTCCAATTTGACATAGGCTACATTTCATTTTGAAAAAAATTAGGGATCCTTGGTAAAATTTGAACAATGTAACCGAAGGTGTAGAAAAATGAGTCTTAAAATGTCTTTCGTCGAATGCGCTGCCGAAACTATTAGCGATAGAACAAAATAATGTACAACAATATTGAAGAACATCATAATGTCTACAAAAAACTCCGCGGTAGCATATGTCCAACTATTGTAGTTATGTCACTACAACAACTTTTTAATTTTATAATTGTCTACCCCGTGCGAAGCCGGGACGGGCTGCTAGTTTTAAATAAAATGTAAATTTTCCTCCCTCAGTTGAGTTTTTTGCTATGCCACACAAATGTAAGAAATTCGAAAAATCACATTTTTTTAATATTCCTGAAAGCAAGGATTTTGACATGTTAAATCCTACTCAGCTTGCTGAAAAAAGCAAAAAAAAAATTTCAGCCTTATCCCTTGTATTCAGCCCTTCGCCGTGAAAAAAAAAACTACACTAAGGTGGCATTATTCATTAAGAATAAGCCCACAAAAATGGTAGATGTTGCTGTTTAACAGCAAAAGGGCCTGACTGTGAACACCACAAAATACGGCCACCTGAGCTGTTGCTGGAAACTTCATAGAGCTCAAAGAACAAATTGCCGCAGATCAAATAAATAGGAAGATAGATATTGTGTCTTATCAGGAGGTGGATCTCACATTGAAAAGAACGGACTGCATGGACAAGAGTGATACTCTTTAATAAGACGATGACGCAGGGGTTACACATTACACAGTGCAGCATCGACTCACGTTCAGGATGCAGCAGCAGCAAGCTGCAAGAAGTAGTGGCGAGGAGTAGGCCCGCAGACGCCGCGCACAGCCGCGCGCACTCCTGCCCTGCCAGCTCGCAGCTTGTGTCCGCGTACAACTCCTGGCCGACCGAAGGCCAGTAGCGGACCACACCTTCGGGGGACACTCCGATACAGGATGGCATCTGCAATTAGTATTATTGGTGAAAAGCTGGCTTTGGACCCGAGAAATATTTCAAAATGGGCTAGTTCCCTATGACGTGGGAATTTCGAAAAATCCCTTAGTGCACCTCTAGGATACTCAAGGTACATGTTTGCCAAATTTCAAGACTCTAGGTCCAGTGGTTTAGGCAGTGCGTTGTCTGTCAGTCAGTCAGTCAGTCACGGTACTGTTTTATAGGTATAGAAGACTATCTCTGTTATTCATAAACCCATTTTAACTACAATGCCATAGACATTTTAGAGAAAAGTACTTAGATGGCATGGGTATGTTTAATGGTGGCATGAATGTAATCCTGAGTAGACCTTTGTCTGATGAAGCGGTACTGGTTTACAAATTCGTTAGACATGCCTTTGCATCTAGAGACTGAGAGTTCTGAAGTCTGAGGTTTCCCATGACGTTGAAATAGTCACATTTGGTGCACTCAAGCCTCATTAAATATTAGATTTAAAAAAAAAACTACAATGCTGTTAAAGTTTGTTTGTCATTTTTTGTTACATTGACATTTCCATTAGTAAGAAGAAGACCAAACCTATTTTAGGTAATGGAGGCTTGAGTGACGTTTATGAATTAGGGCATTAGACATCTAATATATAAAGTCGAAAAACCAGAACAGGATAAAAGAAACGAGACAGAGCGAGATGGCGCTCTACAACACCATTTTGACACGTTTCTCCCAAACAACGCATTATTTCTCCGGATTTTTAAAGCAATTCGATTTTTTGATCTTGGGAATCGCGAAAAACTTGAGAGAATATGATATTGGGTGTGTAAGTTTTGCATATTCAGCAGAATAAAATCGCAAGTTCAAATTTCGAGCCAAAAGCGAGTGGATCTATTATCTATGCCAGTGTTGCCCTTCAGGGATAAAGAAAGCCATACATTATCCGGCATTGCAGTCTACGGAAATTTTAAATTTTATCTACGTAAATTTTTATTGATAACATAAAGCAAAAAATACGTGTCCAATATTTTATTTCCGATAATCTGTCTGACTGACTAATTAGAAATATTACTTTTTTACCCAGAAGACACATTCCTATTGCTATAGAGATTCCTTATGTAAATATACACCATAGCCGCGGGCGCTGTCTAGTGAATTAATAATTTTCATCAGATCACTAAATCAGTGACAGTCTATTTACTCTAGCCTTGAAGAGCTTTTGAATTACATCTCTATGTATCTGTTCAGAAAATCTTGACCAGCTTTAAAAGCTCTTTTTTAAATGCTTCAGTCTCATGTTTTTATCATTAAATTTGTCAGCGTGGTTGAATAACTGACATTGGTATTTTCCATATATCTATGTTCCAATGAAACCACATCCTACCTGTGCCCCATCTTCATAGAACACCTCAACGAGCTCAGCTCGGTGCTGCAAGTCAGTCTGAGGCAGCGTCAGCTCCCTGGCGGCGCCGCCCCCGTCGCGCGCCCAGCACAGCAGCCTGCGTCCACACACCAGCCAGCAGTACCCATTTGGGGACAGTCGGACAGATACTTCACCACTTGCTGCAGAGTATAATTCATTTCAGACTATAGTGTAATGCTAAGGCCGAATTGCACTGACCTGGGTTAAGCACTAACCTGGGGTTAACATAACAAAAATCATTAGGCAAGTCAGCCTAATTGTTGTAGAGTTCATTTGCTTAAGTTTCATATTGTAATGATAAATTATTGTGACTTCAGCTTCACACGCATGGCACAGTTAAGTACCTAATTATTGTAATTATTTCGAATGATTGTTTAAGACATTGTGGGATCAGCAGGTACCAACATATTCTTTGGATTTTTTCCTTGACTAGTATTGGGATTGTGAGACATTGCTTCATGTCAAATTTCATGATTCTAGGTTAATGAGAAGTACCCTATAGGTGTTTTGATTTATTTGGGATTGACAGACAAACATTGAAGTGATCCTATGACCCTAAAAACAAAGAGTAGGTATCCTAGGAATGTTATAAAATTATACATCACCAAGGAAGGTTATTGGATTTAATACTACAAACTAAACGCACAATTAAGCCTAGGATATAGATCCTAGGCTTAATTGTGCGTTAAGGACACTTTTGAGTCCTTGCATAGACAAGAACTCAAAAGTTTCCTTGCAATATGAACAAGGGATGAACTGAACACTTAACTTACCAAATGTAAGAGCTTCTGTGACCAGAACTGGCAAAGGGTATCCAAAAGTCTCCACCGTAGTGAAGGGGGTTTTGTAGATCACATCTCCAGTCGGCGCATCACTCGACTGCATGTATTTACTGCAAAAAATCCTTATTGAAACACGAAACTAAGCAAAACATTGATGACTATAGGTTAGGTCACACCTTTGATTCTTTTTTGCTGAAGAAAGGCCTGGTCTCCTGCCTGTTATGGACTGCCTGACGCGTGGAGAAAAGGGGCTTCTAATTCCGCTTGTATTTGCGAAATCCATTTTGTAATAATAAATTAAATTAAATTAATTTAAAGACGTTATTGGGGGTTTAACGATTGGCGCGAACACAAACAGACAAGCAAAAAAAAATTAAAAAAAACATTGGTGTTGCCTTGCTAACATTGACGTTTCTCTTTCAAAAATTATGTTGTATGCTCCATAGATAATAGTATCTTTGGTATGCTCAGCTCAGATTACTACTCGCCGGCCGCTGCTCACCGTAGCAAAACCGTAAAGTATGTACACTATCACGTCCTATCGGTTTACGGAAGGCACGACCAGTTCTGACAGGACGTGACTAGGACAGACCAAACACACCAATGACTCGGACTCCGACTGTGACGGGTTTTAATTACATAAAATAAAAACACAGCATAAAAACAATACACACTTTTTTTGGGCAGCTGTGTAAAAACAACAGACATAGCTGTATGGACTTAGTTTTCTTTGCATATCTCTTATGGGATGAGTTGAGCACGGTGGTATAACTTAGAACAAAATGTACACTTCGTTGTCCAGCTAATTTCAGTAGTCACTCAAGTTACATTGTATAGTATATACTTAAGTAATATTCTATTTGGTTGGGTTATAGACATGAAGTTGTTGTCAAACGTCGATAGGTAGTGCTAATATCAATATAGTTTATATTGGAGTTTTAAATTTTGGAATAAATATTTTATTTTCGCTCAATAAATGCTTTCATTTGTGTTTTCTTGTTTAAAAATGCGTTTGTGCTAATTAATTATTTTGTGAGCACTGGTAACATCGACCTTTTTTAATTATAGTAATGTCTTATCTAAAATAATATTACACGCATCAGTTTTTCTTACGCTAAAATATTATATAGAATATTCTATGGACACTGGTTGAGTTAACGTATCATATCTGCAAGTAAACCCTAATAAAATGGGGCGAAAACTTAGATTTTTAGTAATTCAGGAGGTTCTGATATTTATTTAGACTTTTTTATTTACTAAAAACAATGTAGAGTGAATGAATAAGTGGAACGTAACGAATGAATAATGGCCGCGATTATCTCTCTAATCTGTGGTTTTTCATATTCACCGGGTGTCTAAGTTGGAGTTGGAATGCCTGATAAAAAGAAAATGTGTAAAAAATAAAGCACTATAATTATCAAATTCATCAAAACGGGAAATTGGGCAATTTCTATTACACCATGTTCTAATGTATATATTGAGCATGGTGTAATAGCAATTGCTCAAAGTAAATTATTTTAACTGTTATGGTAGATGGTACATCACTAGTTTTGACAGCCCGCCTTTATTACCAATTTGGGTGTCAATTGGTTTTGTGTATGGCGTTCAAGGATTCTTGTTGTTTATCTAAATAAATGTTATAAAGATCAAGTTGGAGTTTAACTACTTCTACATGGTGGCAGCGGTGTTACCTATAGTCTCCGAAAATGAGAAACGACATGAAGGTCGAAGATTCTAAAATAAAGAGCTGCATGGAAAGGTCGGTGCAGGTTAAGGCGCCAGAAGAGTTTAGCTTTCGCTCCGAGGATTGGGAAGCATGGAGGAAAAGATTCCTCAGATACCTATTATTATCTGGATTGCAACACGAGGACGATAGAATCAAAATCGATTTGTTTTTGTATACGTTGGTAAAAAACGCTGAACAGCTGGCGAAACAACTCAAAGTTGACAAAATAAATGTTTTTGAAAAGGTGATACAGGAATTTGAGGCGTATTTTAAGCCCAAGAGGAACGTGACGATCGCTTTAAATTTAATTCAAGAGTGCAGCAAGAAGAGGAGTTGATAGCGGATTTTGTAAAGGACCTGCACAGTCTGTCGGAGTCATGTCAATATGGGGAGTTGACAGAAGAGCTAATTAGAGACAGGATCGTAGTTGGGTTAAGAGACAGAGACCAGAGAGTGGCTACAACTGATGCCTGATTTAAAGTTGGAAGATGCAGTAAGGCTGGCACTTCAAGCGGAGGAACAAAAGAAAGAGTCAAAGTTGCTTTGGAAGGAGGAATTGGAATTAAACAGAGTAGGAGTTAGACAAGGGAACAATGATAGAAACAGGAAGAAGTGTGGACGATGTGCAAGGTTTCATTTTGAGAATCAGTGCCCAGCGGCAAGGCTTCAATGTCTGAAATGTGGCAAGACGGGTCACTATGCAAGATGCTGCCGAGATTGGAAAAAAGTGAATCAAATGGAAGCTGGAGAGGAGTTTAAAGTCAACATCGAGGTGGGTCTAGGCGGTATTAGTCTTAATGAGCAGTTTTTGATAGATACAGGGGCAGACATTGTAGCTTTGCCACCTACAATATTAAAACATAATAATAGTAGCAAGAGAATGTATGAGTGTCAAGAAATAATCAGAGGGCCCGATGGTACAGCATTGAAAGTTTTAGGGGCACTGTATGTTGAGTTGAAGTATAAGACTTGTATGTATAAGCGCAAAGCTTATATTATAAAAAACTTACAAATACCTATTTTGGGAAAGCCTGCTATTAGGCAAATGCAAATATTAAAGCTGTGTTGTATGGAAAATAGGGAAAAACAGCAAAACCAGGAAGTAGAAATTGATAATAAAAAACAAAGTTGTGCAAGAGTGGATGTAGAAAAAGAATTTCCTCAAGTATTTGATGATTTAGGGGTCTTCAAAGACAGTTTTACTATTAAATTAATAGATAACCCTGTTCCATTTGTAAAGACAACTCCTCGAGGAGTTTCTATTTCATTGTTGCCTAAAGTTAAGGAAGAACTAAATAGTTTAGTGGAAAGGGGGGTATTAGTTCCTGTTGAAGAGCCAACTATGTATGTGTCTCCAATTGTGGTTGTACTAAAGGGCGAAAAAGGGGTAAGAATATGCGGAGATTACACTCATGTAAATAAAAATGTGCTCAGATCTATTTTTCCCATCTCTAAGGTGGAAAATACTTTAGCTAAGCTAAAAGAAGCTACAGTGTTTTCTAAAATTGATGCAACTTCTGGATTTTATCAGATTAAGCTAGATCCAGAGTCCCGTAAGCTCACAACCATTATAACCCCTTTCGGCAGGTACATGTATAATAGATTACCAATGGGACTAAATTGTGCACCTGAGTATTTTGCAATGAAATTCTCAAACTTATTTAGTGACCTTGAAGGTGTCGTTATTCACATTGACGATATATTGGTGTACACTAAAGACCAAGAGAGCCATAATAGATTGTTAAGAGAAGTTCTAAATAGGTTGACAAAAGTAGGACTAACAATAAATAAAGAAAAATGTGTTTTCAATGTCTCAGAAGTAAGTTATTTGGGTCATATAATCAATGCAGAAGGTATATCATTGAATCCTAAGAGAGTAGATAGTATAGTCAAATTTCAAGAGCCAGAGAGTAAAAAAGATTTAATGCGGTTCTTAGGGTTGGTAAATTATGTGGGAAGGTTTATTAAAGATAAAACTAACATCTTGGAGCCATTAAATGAATTGTTAAAAGATGGTATACCTTTTGTGTGGGGTTTGCATCAAGAGGTTGCATTTAAAAAAATTAAAGAAATGATACTAAAATCTCCTACCTTGTGTCATTATGATCCAAATAAACAAATAATAGTTTCTGCAGATAGTAGTTCTTATGGATTGGGGGCAGTATTGTTGCAAGAAAATCAAGATGGAAGTAGGTCTGTTGTATCATATGCCAGTAGGACGCTGAATAGTTCAGAAAAAAATTATGCTCAAATAGAAAAGGAGGCACTGGCTCTGGTCTGGGCATTGCATAAATTTAAAGATTTTGTTATTGGTATAGACGTGATTTTGGAGACAGATCATAAACCTTTACTCCAAATTCTACAGACAAAGCCATTAGATGATTTGACGCCGAGATTATTAAGATTTAGGTTACAAATTATGAGATATTCATATAAAATTGTTTACGTTCCAGGAAATAAATTAGTTGTGGCTGATGCCCTGTCCAGAGCCCCCCTAAAAGAGACGGAGCTAGAAACACTTCAGTTCAGTATTGGTAATATTAACTCTGAATTCAACCAGGATAGTAAATTAAATAAACTAAGAGAAGAACAAAACAAGTGTACAATATGCAATCTATTGAAAATGTATACCCTGAATACTTGGCCAAACAAGAACAAAATTTCTAAGGAAATGCTCTTGTATTACCAGTACAGATTTAACTTTTCAGTTCAGGATGGGTTTTTGTTGTATAATAATCGATTAGTTATACCAGCCACCTTACAAAAAGAAACATTGTATGAAATACATGAGGGTCATTTGGGGGTGACAAAATGCAGAGAACGAGCGAAGCAGTCTGTATGGTGGTTAGGGTTGTCAACACAAATAAAAAATATTGTAGAAAATTGTCCTAAATGTATTCAAGAACGAATTAACAGTAAAGAGCCTCTTCAAGTAGAGGACATGCCAAAAAGGGCATGGCAACATGTAGGTATCGATTTGTTTATGAACAATAGCAAATGGTATGTTGTAATTATTGATTATTATTCAAGATATCTAGATATATTTCAACTACATGATCTGACAGAAAACACTATAATTAAGCATTGTAAAGAAACATTTTCTAGGTTTGGTGTGCCTGAGGTAGTACGGACTGATTGTGGTACACAGTTTAAAAGTAAATTTTTGGAGTTCTCAAAGAAATATAATTTCAAACACATAACCAGCAGTCCTTTTTATGCTCAAAGCAATGGTTGTGCGGAGGCAGGAGTTAAGGTGGCCAAGAATCTGTTAAAAAAGAATGAAGATGTTCAATTAGCATTGTTAGTATATAGAAATACACCATTGGAATGTGGATATAGTCCAAGCGAATTGTTATTCAATAGAAAAATTAGAGAAATTTTGCCCGTGTTTCCAGATAAATTAAACGATATAACTAACAATCACAATAGTTTTCAAACGAAAAGGCAGCAATTCCGAGCCAATATGGCTGCAAATTACAATAATAAACATAAAACAATAGATTTAAGTGATTTAAATGAGGGGGATATGGTTTGGGTCATTAATCTTAGAAAATATGGAATGATTGAAAGAAAGGCAAAGGAACCAAGATCTTATTTTGTGGAAGTGGAAGGAGTTACTTATAGAAGAAATAGATGGCATCTTATACCAGCACCTTTCTTACAACCGCGCAGGAATCAAATGGATATTAGTCATGGGGGCGTAATTGAGATTGAGAATTGTAATAAGGAAGGAAATAATAGTAATTCTAATATAAGAAATGAAAATTTGTCAGTTGAAGATGTGTTTAAAGGGATTGATGGTAATTATGTAGAGGTTGTGGGTGAGTATGAAGATGGGACGAATGTTCTGACGGACCAGGAAAATGAAGGAGGAGAAACTGTTGTGAGTGTGGACAGAGGTGTTAGACGCGGAAGTAGTCGGGTAAGAAGCAAACCGAATTGGATGGATGTTTATATTGTTTCTTAAGAGAGAGGATGTTATGGTAGATGGTACATCACTAGTTTTGACAGCCCGCCTTTATTACCGATTTGGGTGTCAATTGGTTTTGTGTATGGTGCTCAAGGATTCTTGTTTTTTATCTAAATAAATGTTATAAAGATCAAGTTGGAGTTTAACTACTTCTACATTAACATTTAGGAAACTAGACGTCAATGACGTCATCGCATATTTTGCCGTCACAAAGCACCAGATGTCGCTGTGTGCGAAGCTTTGAAGTGACATCTCTATCTCAGTTATAAAAAGGTACTCTGTGGAGTTGAGTTTCATAAATAAAAAAACCGAACTGTCAAAATTGACAAATTGCAAAAATCAACGGTTCCCGCTTTGTGCTGTTGCTGTTTTGTGTTTTGTGCATAAACTTTCATATTCATCGAATTCAATGTTAAGCTAAGTTTAACTGACTAGTCGGGCACATAAGTGCATGTTTTGTGAGCAAAATGTACATTAAATCCATCGTGCTAGACGGTTTCAAGTCCTACGGGAATCGTGTTGAAATCACTGGTTTTGACCCTGAATTCAACGCTATAACAGGATTAAATGGGACTGGAAAGTCCAATATATTGGATTCTATTTGTTTTGTGCTTGGAATTACCAATTTATCCAACGTAAGTATTCATTTTAGGGATTTATTTTGTATTTTTTTAACGACTCCTGCCATCGGTTTCGTTCGCAGATTTCATCGTGATAAAAGCCTAAAATGGTCCCTGTTGTTACTAAATTTAGTTGCGAGTTGTATTAAGTTTAGTTTAAGTATTAACCTCTCGATTTCTCGAAGAAATTGCAACAATGCTCACCTTAAATATTCTGAGAATTAATCGTTGTTTTATAGGTGCGAGCTGGCAGCCTTCAGGAGTTAATCTACAAGCATGGACAGGCTGGCATCACCAAGGCTACTGTCAGCATCACATTTGATAACCGAGACAGGGCACAGTGTCCCATTGGTTATGAGAATCATGATGAAATAACGGTCACAAGGCAGGCAAGTGTGCAATTACCTTAGGGCTTCTACCTATATCTATTAATGAACTAATTTTTCGGTCAGACTATACCAAAGGGGCACCGTTTCTGGGACTTAGATATATTTTCATCACTCATAACATAGGTTACTAATTGGAAAAGTACATAAGTTTATAAACATTTTTTTAAGTAGCATGAAACAATATTTCTTACCATGTTTAACAGACATGTATAGTCAAGTTGGGCAGTAACAAATGCACATTGAAAGAAATTGTAAATTGGCCTAAGAGCCAAGGAGAGAAGCATGACAGACAAAGTAATAAACAAAGAATTGTGCAATAAAAAAAAGATAACATACACATGTACATGCTAACTTTATGCCAGAGTACTAAAACTATAGTTTGATTTCAACATTTCCGACATCTACGCTAGAGTTACTAGATGTCAGGAATTTTGTTCCCGGTGACAGGTATTTAAAAATTCGTATCTAGTAACCCTGCCAACACCCCGTATCCCTAACTCATTGCTACAACTACGTCGTTCTCCAGGTGGTGATGGGTGGTAAGAACAAATACCTGATAAACGGCATCAACGTCCAGAACAAGCGGGTCTCGGACCTGTTCTGCTCCGTGCAGCTCAATGTCAACAACCCTCACTTCCTCATCATGCAGGGAAGAATCACCAAAGTGCTCAACATGAAGCCACCTGAGGTAAATATGATGAGTTCTAATTCTTTTAACATGAAACTACCGTGAGATTCAATCTTAGTGAAATAAACGGATCATTATTATCGGTCTGAGTGAAGAGCCTTGGGGGAGGCCTATGTCCAGCAGTGGTCGTCTTTTGGCTGACATGATGATGACTCACATTATGACAGTCTATAGCCCAACATGTTTCAGATTATTCAGCAAATAGGCAGGTGAATGGTCTTCTACACGTCTCTTTCTAACCGACTTCAAAAAAAGGAGGAGGTTCTCAATTTGTCGGAATATTTTTTAGTCAGTGCTCTCGGAAAACCCATGATTGTCAAGAAGAATGTGCCACAAGAAACTTGGCATGAAGTATTTTTTTCTAAAAATAACTTACTATGGGTCTGACAATACGTAACCACAAATTATATGTACATGATATTTCAACAACAACACAATTAACAAACACCGACAATTGTTTCAGATCTTGTCTATGGTAGAAGAGGCCGCTGGTACACGGATGTATGAAGCCAAGAAGCAAGCAGCTCACAAGACCATTGAGAAAAAAGACGCCAAACTTAGAGAGCTCAATGACGTATGTTTGTTTGTTGTACAAATAATTAAAATGACCTAACCAAAAAAAAAACAGTTACGCATTAAAGCTGCGGGTTAGTGTCTTTTTTTAGGGTTCCGTACTTCAAAAAAAAAAAAAATTGGAACCCTTATAGAATCACTTTGTCTATCTGTCTGTCTATCTGTCAAGACCCTTTTCTCTGGAACGCGTGGAGGTAGCAGGCTGAAATTAACATCAAATACGCAAGCCTGCAGTTCCTTGAAGCTGTGAAAAAACCAAACTTCTAAGTCAACGCAATCAAAAGATACAGTCATTGAAAAGGTAGTTTCCATACAAATGGCGTCCACAGACCGGGAGACGAGTTGTTGGTAGGCCTCCAACAAGATGGAGCAACGACCTGGCCTTACAGTAATAAGACTTTAACGTCGTCCAACAGATAATCCGCGAGGACATTGCCCCGAAGCTGCAGAAACTTCAGGATGAGCGCGCACAGTTCCAGGAGTACCAGAAGGTGGTCCGCGAGCTGGAGAACGTGTCCCGGCTTTATGTCGCCTACAAGTACGTTGTCTGTCTGTCTCTATAGTTTGTCCACGACGGGCAACTATAAAGATATGGAAGCATAACGCCTATTTTTTTTTTATTGAAAGAGGGAGGGAAACGAGCAAGCGGGTCACCTGATGGTAAGCGATCACCGCCACCCATGAGAACCAGCAACCCCAAGAGAGTCACCAGTCCGTTGGCGGCCTTGAAGGAGGAAAAGGGATAGAGGAAAGGGGGGGGGATCGGTCCTCCGACACTCTCACTGACCGAGCGGAACGTAACAGGAGTACTGTCGCTTCACGCCGATTTTTTGCAGGAGGGTGGTACTACGCCGGACAAGCCCACCCATTCGTACGGTAGCAAATAGCTACAGTATGGCTCTCCCACTACAAAAACACACAAATACATCAGCTACTATACATCAGCGCGTGAAAATATGACCATAGAACATATAACACACACAACTACGACGCACGTACACATGACATGACACTCGCATATCGAAAAGCGCAGCTAGCCAATGAGCGACGGCACGCGTCGGCTGCGCTCGGCATTACTCTACAATGTTCGGTCGAACCATCCAACTATCCCGTTCAGCCAGGACGGTGTCATGAAGTATTAGTTTTTAAAATGTAATATACTTAAAAAACACATAATACGTGCCTGTAAAATTTGAGAGTTGCCCTCGATTTCCCTGGGATCCCATCATCAGATCATGACTTGGTGACAATGGAACCACCTCAGGAGTATATCCTTTCGAATTAAAAAAAATAATTGAAAATCGGTCATGTAAAATTACGTAATACACAATAATATTCACAATCGAAACTCCCGTGACACAAGCCCGAACGTCACCAATGTCACGGCTGACCGACGCGCGGAGTTGTTCATATATATTTATGTTTTTCCCCGACCACAGCGGCACCTATTAGGTACAGCCATTTTTTGTCCTTAGTTACGCTTTATATATTATTATTCAGCATTAACATATCTTTCGCTTCAGCATGATGGAGCCTTTAACCTGTTCTAATATTACAGGTACGTATCAGCGGAAGAGAATCTCAAGAAAGCTCAAGAAAAAGTTTCCGATGTAAAAGACGACATACAGAGCAAGCGAGACGAGATCAAAAAAAACGGAAACACTTCCAAGGCTCTTGAGAAAGACATTGAAGAGCTGAACAGAAGACTCGATGACGTAAGATAAATCTATATGTATAAAAATGAATCCCTATTTCCCTTGGTCACGGCATCACGCCTGAACGGCTGGACCGATTTCGCTAATTCTTTTTTTATTCTGTTCGTTATTATCAGGAGAAGGTTCTTATGAAAGAAAAATTAAGGAAATTGCGCGGAAAATTAGAAAATTTAAAATTACTTAACCACCATATAAAATTATTAAACTTTTTTAATGTAACCTTAGTCATAACTATCGGGTCAGCTAGATCAACCTGACAACTTTATATAATAAAACAATTAACTTAATAAAATCAAAAATCTGCTCATTTATGGCGTCTAAGGCGGAACAAAGTTCGCCGGGTCAGCTAGTACTGGATAAATTTCACTAGCAAGATCTGTCTCATTATAGCTAAAAAAATTAAAATAAATGAAAACAATCGATTTATTGATTATTTTTGTTTTATTTTTATGAAACATTCATAGAATGAAATTCAACATACAATGACAATGCAAAGAAAAATTCGTTAAGCAGCTGGACTTGAACCAGCAACCTCGGTAATCCGTACCACGCTCCACCAATTAAGCTATACTTAACGTTGGTGTACCTAACGAATTTTTCAATGCCTTGTGTCATATTTTATTTGGAAGATCTCTCCTCAGCGCCATCTATGAGTAGCTTAATCAAGCAGCTCACCCACTACGGAACTTCTACAGTTACGCATTAGTGGCAAGAGATGGAGCTATTTTCTGAATCAATGAAAACAATCGATTCGACAAAAATAATCAATAAATCGATTGTTTTCATTGATTCAGAAAATAGCTCCATCTCTTGCCACTAATGCGTAACTGTAGAAGTTCCGTAGTGGGTGAGCTGCTTGATTAAGCTACTCATAGATGGCGCTGAGGAGAGATCTTCCAAATAAAATATGACACAAGGCATTGAAAAATTCGTTAGGTACACCAACGTTAAGTATAGCTTAATTGGTGGAGCGTGGTACGGATTACCGAGGTTGCTGGTTCAAGTCCAGCTGCTTAACGAATTTTTCTTTGCATTGTCATTGTATGTTAAAATTAAAATAATCGATTAATTGATTATTTTTGTTTTTGTTTTTATGAAACATTCATAGAATGAAAATCAACATATAATGACAATGCAAAGGAAAATCTGTTAAGCAGCTGGACTTGAACCAGCAACCTCGGTAACCCGTACCACGCTCCACCAATTAAGCCATACTTAATATTGGTGCACCTAACGAATTTATCCATACATTGTGTAATATTTTAAGGAGAGATCTTCCAAATATAAATAGGACACAAATGTATTGAAAAATTCGTTAGGTACACCAAAGTTAAGTATGGCTTAATTGGTGGAGCGTGATAAGGGTTACCGAGGTTGCTGGTTCAAGTCCAGCTGCTTAACAGATTTTCCTTTGCGTTGTCATTGTATGTTCATAATAGCTAGTTAAATATCAAACTAAACTAACATCCTAACATGGCAAGTTGGCGGTTGGTAGGATCTTGTGCGAGGGCCGTCCGGATCGCTACCACCATCTCACTCGCTAATCCTAACGCTAAGCAGCAGTGCTTGCGCTGTTGTGTTCCGGTGTGGAGAGTAAGACTGCCGGTGTGATTACGGGCACAAGAGGCATTTCATCTTAGCTCTCTAGGTTGGCAACGTATCTGCAAACCCCCGAGTTGCGGGTGTCTATGGGCAGTGGTGATCACTTACCATCAGGTGACCCACTTGCTCGTTTACGTTCCTTGTCGTATGTAAAAAAAAGCTTGTAATCGACCTGGTTTAGACATTAACCCGGGGTTAACGTAATGTCAGACGGTACAAATTTGTAGGGAAACCTCGGTACGCGTTTCCGACTCGCACTTGACTGGTTTTTTTTTATTTTATTGAATGGTTAAGTTTGACTTGGTCTTTAAATAACTGTTTAACATTTCTTTCCTGCTGCTCGTATACAGGAGTTCAGGGTAAATTATGACTATTTGTTTTTTTAGGTTTAGTCGTAGTGAAGTAAAGTTATCACTCGTGTATGTTGGTCGCATATAACTCAACATGTTTCGGACTAATCCGCAGCTGTGGTCCTTCCTCTGGTAGCAAATCAGAAACCCAGGTTAAGGTCTACGGATGAGTCTGAAACGAGTCTAGATTACATTATGCCGTTATTAGTTTCACTATACGAGGGCTGTTTGATAAGTACCCGTTTTCTAAATATATTAATATCACTAGCCGCAAATAAGTATACCACCTTTTAAGCCATTTTTCAGAGGCGGGAAAATTAAAAAAAAAATGGCATTATTTTGTTTTTTTTCTCATTTGACAACGATTCAGTGAAGGCGTGAACTTAAAATTGTTAAAATGGAGAAAGAACAGTATCGGCCTGTAATTAGATTCTTATTTTTGGAAGGAAAAACATGTGATGAAATAAAAGTAAGAATGCAAGCGGTTTACGAATTACGGAAATACGGTTAGCGAATGTGCTCCTTCTATGACAACCGTCAGATATTAGTATAACGAGTTTAAGCGGGGGAGAACAACCGTCTTTGATGAGGATCGCCCAGGCCGGCCAGTTGAGGTGACTACAGACGATATGGTTAAGAAAATTGAAAATATCGTTTTAGCCGACCGCCGAATTAAACTTCGAGAAATCGTTGATGCTATAAACGTTTCAATCGAGAGGGTACAACACATATTAGAAGAAAAATTGGGTATGAAGAAAGTATCGGCGAGGTGGGTGCCGCGTTTACTCACGGAGGAGCAAAAACGGAACCGACTGACTACTTCGGAGCAGTGTTTGGCCGTGTTCAAACGTAACCCGAAGGAGTTTCTGCGTCGTTTCGTGACCGTGGACGAAACGTGGGTCCACCACTACACCCCGGAAATGAAAGAGCAGTCGAAGCAGTGGATTTTACCGGGTGACCCTGCTCCAAAGAAAGCAAAAACCGTCCCATCGGCTGGAAAGGTCATGGCGACCGTTTTTTGGGATTCGCAAGGTATTATACATTTTAACTATTTAGAAAAGGGAAAAACAGTAACAGGGCAGTACTATACCAATTTATTGGATGAATTTGACGCCGTGTTGAAGGACAAACGACCCCATTTAAAAAAGAAAAAACTACTGTTTCATCACGACAACGCCCCGGCTCATTCGTCCAGAGTTGTGACGGCTAAATTAGCACAGTTACGCTACGAACTATTGTCTCACCCCCCGTATTCTCCAGATTTGGCCCCATGCGATTTCTTTTTGTTTCCCAACCTAAAAAAATGGCTCGGTGGCAAGCGATTTGGATCAAATGACGAAGTCATTGCCGCCACAGAGGCCTATTTTAATCACTTTCCAAAATCATACTTTTTGGATGGTTTATTGAAGCTTGAGTATAGGTGGAACAAATGTATAGAGTTAAAAGGTGACTACGTAGAAAAATAAATGCATATATACAAAAAAAAATGTTTTTTTTATTCCATAAACGGGTACTTATCAAACAGCCCTCGTACAAAGTAGTTTTGCCTTGGATCGAAAATGAATATCTTCTCATTTTGACAAACCCTCTTTTCTAATCCACAGCAAAGTGGCAACTCTCTGAAGCAATTAGAGAAAGAAGTGCAGAGTCTGGAGAAGACCGAAGCGACGGCGTCCGCGGGACTCAAAGCGGCCAAAGAGGCGGTTACCACGCACGACAAGAGAGCCCGGCTGCTGGATAAGGCGCTGGCTGAGGACGAACAGGCGCTGGCCGCCAAGAGACAGATACTCAGCGAGGTGAGGATACAGACAGTCTTATTTCTCACTTTTATATGTCTTTGATTGCTCTGACAGCTCTTTCGGAAAGTCCACTGTTTAGAGTGAGGTAAGTTGTAGTTAAAGAGACAATTCAAATGGCTTATTATGAGAGGGTATTCCAAGGACTTCTGGTGTTGCAAGCGTTCATAAGTTACACACAAGTCCAAAGTGTAGATAGAAAGTAGTGCAGTTTGGAGAAGACTGAAGCAAAACCCAGAAGGCGGCAACACTGAAGCAATTAGAGAAAGAAGTGCAGAGTCTCGAGACGTGTCTTTCATCGGTCTGCCAGCGCTTTCGGAAAGACCACTTCCTGCAGTGAGGTAAGTTGTAGTGAAAGAGACTTGGCGAGATAAGATTACAGACAAAATCTTACTTATGTAAGGAGGCTGTTAAGGGCTCTTTGGCATGTCTTTTTTGGATCTACCAGCACTTTCCGAAAGACCATTGCCTACATTAATGGTAAGTTGTAGAAGAGAGAGAGACAAGTCAAAAGGCTTAAGCGGCTAAGAGCTCATTACAGGAGGGCAAGGCTATTGGAGAGACTTCTTTTTTTCTTTGACTTTGACAATTGGGGATGTGTAAAAAAAAAAACCAATGATTTTCGTATTTTTATTGTACGGAAAAGTCAATTGTAAGAAACCAATTTCGCTATTTTCTTGTATAAATTATTTATTGAAATTATTTTGGCTGATGACGTCAGAGTTGTGTCTAGCTCTTCCACACAGCTGCTTATTCAATAAATTTGTCAGTAAGCGTATGTTGAGACCCTGCTTTAATTGAAATTTAATCTGTGGTGAATCGTTAAACTGTCATTGTCACTATCATTGAACTGTCAAATGTCAATAACAACTGTCAAGTTACCAGTCCATATCGAATTTAGTAGCATAAAACGCGGGTAAATAGTGATGAATTCTTGTACTCACGTCAACAAAGTGCAATTCGGACCGCTACGCCATAGTTGTGAATGGCTTATTCTGTAAATATTAAATTAATCGTAATCGTCCCACGATAACTCTGCATAAGATATTATTTGGCAACCCAGAAAAATCACGCTGTGGTAATACTTTTTTCATGTCACTCAGACATTTCTTTCATTAATAGTACATTATTGCCGAGGCGCAGAAAGTAGGGAATTGCCTGACGAGGTGGTAGTCAGGCAATTCCAGTTTCCGTCGAGGAATATATAGTGCTTTTCTCAAATAACGTGAGGAAATTAAAAAACCTAATTTGCAAAATAAAGTAATTTCAATACGTAATCACGAAATACGTTCTCAAAACGCAGCAGCAGCGCGCAGTTAACGTTGCGTTGCTATGCAGTTTGGCAGAAGTTTATGTCTAAGTTTTGTACTTTTATTTTCTTATTTTTGAGTTAAATGAATAAAAAAAAACCAAAGTGTTGAATTACTTGATGTTAAATGTGATTTAAAATTATGTCAAATTCGACCTTACCGCTGCAAAATTACACGAAATCAACACCCATGACTATTTCTAGTGACAAAAATGTCAAACTGTCATCCGCCATCTTGGGTTCAACAAATATGTCAAATTCGATCTCACCGCTGCCAAATTACATGAAATCGACACCCATGACCATTTTTAGTGAAAAAAATGACAAACTGTCATCCGCCATCTTGGGTTCAACAAATATGTCAAATTCGATCTCACCGCTGCCAAATTACATGAAATCGACACCCATGACCATTTTTAGTGACAAAAATGACAAACTGTCATCCGCCATCTTGGGTTCAACAAATATGTCAAATTCGATCTCACCGCTGCCAAATTACATGAAATCGACACCCATGACGATTTTTAGTGAAAAAAATTACAAACTGTCATCCGCCATCTTGGATTCAAAAAATAATGTCAAATTTGAGCTCACCGCAACAAAATTACAGGAAAATTGACACCCATGACGATTTTTAGTGAAAAAAATGTCAAACTGTCATCCGCCATCTTGGATTCAAAAAATAATGTCAAATTCGAACTCACCGCTGCCAAATTACTCGAAATAGATACCCATGACGATTTTTAGTGAAAAAAATGTCAAACTGTCATCCGCCATTTTGGATTAAAAAAATAATGTCAAATTCGAAGTCACCGCTGCTAAATTACTTGAAATCGATACCCATGACGATTTTTAGTAAAAAAAATGTCAAACTGTCATCCGCCATCTTAGATCCAAAAAATAACATCAAATTTGAGCTCACCGTACCAAAATTACACGAAATCGACACCCCTGTGATCATTTTATTTACAAAAAATACAAACTGTCATTCGTAATTTATGATTGAAAAAAAAAACACACGCACTGCGGTAAATCGATCGAATTCGATAACCAACGTAATTTACAATCATAGTGAAATAAAACGGATCACTCACGTATATAAGTCGAGTTCAGTCCGACTGTATAATCAATAATTGTGATATTTTCTATTTTTTTTACAAAAAAAACATTCACGAAACGTCAGCTCAATATGTTTGTCTATGATTTAAAAAAAAACAGCCAAATTCGTGACAGGTATGGGTATGATATATGCCTTCGGCTTCTGAACCAATCTTAGAGTACTTATATTATGTGTGTAGATAAAGTAATGTATGCAACTCCACATAACTAGGCCTTAAAACACTCGTGTGATCCTATTATGAAACTCAGCTTCGCCTCGTTTCATAAAAACACACTCGTGTTTTAAGGACCCTCATTATGTAGCAGTTGCATAAACTACTATTAAAAATTTTATAAAGCGGGAAAAAATGGAATTCCATTCACCTTCTTCGACGGATTCTTCGTTTAAAATTTTGAATGAAAAAATTAGGTGCTTCCCGGGTTCTATTTTCAAATGGAAAGCGAGAATTTCCGAGCATGTTTTAGGCCAGTACGGGAGCATGTTAATTACCCTGTAAACTCACAAAACTACTTGTAAAAAGATAAATATAACAGATTTTGACATTGCTTTTGAAATTATCTAGATATTTGTTAGTAACGCTTGTAAATCCAAAGAAAAAATACGTAGGTGCAAATTTTCTCAACTAGATTATTGTATTTAACTATTAGAACAACACCTATCATTTTCTAACACTTTTATCAAGAGCTTACGCCTGCATTATTAAAATCACGAAAAAAGTATATAAATCTCTTATAATAAATTACGAGTCAATGATGGCTGCTGAAATGTATTTAAACCTGTTAAAAGTAACCACAGTTTTAATTTCTAACAGATTTATCGATAGCGTGTTTTTTTATAAGCAGTGGAATTTTCAAAGCGCTCTATTTTCCACAAAAAAAATCTCATAATTCTCAAGTCGGCTTATTTGATTCGGTTTCATTATAATAATTTATAGACAAAAATTCTAACGAATTCATCAATAGCTTCAAATTTTATTAACTTGTCAGTTATATCCATAATTCAAATACAATGCGTGTATGCTAAAACTATCATATATCATAGAGGCGGTTGCGCCGCCACATAAGCAGTCGCCAATATATAATCGTACAGTCAACACGTGTTTCCATTCTGATACAGATATCCTTACAACTTTCAACGTGAATTAGGCCGTATACAATAAATAATACCTACATTTAGCATACTTGGAACCTTCGAGACTTGTCTTATATGATTAATTGAGGAAATTCTATATTCAAATTTGCACTCTATGTCACTTAATGCTAATCGGGTTTAGTCGGTTACACTCGCATATCTAGCCAGACAAGAAATGTGACCAGACTTCGTATAATAGAAGAAGAAAGTTGTATTCCTATATTTGTCGTTGTGTGTGTGACAAAACTGTGACAAGCGTGAAATGTCTTATGATTGATCATTTCGACATCGGAAAAACTTGGATGCCACGATTTTATCCGAACGCTGTTCGCGTGTCCGGGTTATCGTAATGAATCGGCGATTTCCCGCCATATTAGATTAATATTTAAGATTCTTTGATTATGTCAAAATATCATTGACTTTGAGAATAATACACGTATACAGCATTCTGATAAAGTCGGGAATGACGAAAAAAATCATATGGCCTGTATAAAACCACTGTATTGATATATTTTCAAGATAGGTGTGCTTAAATATATTCGATAAAAAAATAAGAACAAAACTATGTCATGACCATTTATTTGTTTTATTTTGCAATAAAACAGGTAAAAGAATACATATATTTTTTTTAAAGTTAACTCTTGTGGGTAAAGCTAGTAGCTGGTATTTGCATCATAGGTGTCCATTACAGATCGGAAACGCGAAGACATAGCCTTCCCATACTTCTGGTGACAATGGCTTTCAACGGCTTCTCTTGATCGCTTATTCCGAGTTACCCATCCTATCTCGGAGAAATTAAGCCCTATATGTACATGATTTCGATGTGGATAGAACCAGTCAATCATAATTCTGGCCGTGTGTATAAACTGCCCTTACCGTGGGCAGCATGCTTTCGTCTAACACACTGACGTAACATCGAGCATTTTCTCTGAGAGGTTGGAACCAGCACACCCACCACAGCAGAGCTCATCCAGCCCCATTATCTTCGTAGCTAGCGTTGTTCAGCCGAGATTATCGAAACACCATGGTGCATTGGTTGCCCTGACGATGGTGATTTACTTATAGCCCCTTTTTCAGCATACCTATTCACACACAAACTGACAGTACTCCGGTTCATATTGAAAGCGGTTGCTATTATTAGATGTCTGTGGTTTCGCCGCTAATCGAAGGTGGCATTCCGAAAGCTTTGTTGAAGTTAGCAATCTACTTCACGTAATATTATATTTTGCCATTACCATTACACAGCATTGATCTCGCATTGAATATTTTATTTGACAATCCCACTGTCAGACATTTTTTTTTTCAAAGTTAGAGTTTCAATGGTTTCAATGCGGAACTAGCGTAACCGTGAAGTGTTTAATTAACTTTCCCGGTAGTCGCTGACTTATCGAAGGATTATCTTAAGTAAATACTCCTTGGCATCAAAGGTTATCTATGGTTTAAAAAAAGGTTACGCCTCGAACTTGAATGAGTGGGTGATGAATTGACAGCAGCTGTATTAAACCATAAAATGAGCCGTATAGTAAATTTGATTACTTTGACATATTTCACAAATGAAAGAGACAAATAGATCATATGACAATACGGTACTCTTTTCGGTGATTGTCATAATTCAAAATTCGAAATCTGTTTTTGCAACGTTAGCTGTCCAGTGACAAGTCTTTGCCTTTGTTTAATTTGACACGGTCCTAAAGTGCTCGACGGTTTCATGGGCCGACTGTAAATAAATCGAAAATAAAAACGAGGAGATTATTAAACATCGAACGGCAGCGAGAGTGGGGAGCACGGCCTTGTATTATTGCAGGTATGTGATTGGACGAGCGCGCTGCGCCTGGCTCGCGCGAGAGCGCGTGTATTTGAATTAGGGATATAACTGATAAGTTAATAAAATTTGAAGCTATTGATGAATTCGTTAGAATTTTTGTCTATAAATTACTATAATGAAACCGAATCTAAGAAGCCGACTTGAGAATTATGAGATTTTTTTGGTAGAAAATAGAACGCTTTGAAAATTCCACTGCTTATAAAAAAAAGACGCTATTGATAAATCTGTTAGAAATTTAATCTGTGGTTACTTTTAACAGTTTTGAATACATTTCAGCAGCCATCATTGATTTGTAATTTTTTTAAAGAGATTTGTATTTTTTTTTTACGCGATTTTAATAATGCTGGCGTAAGCTCTTGATAAAAGTGTTAGAAAATGATAGGTGTTGTTCTGATAGTTAAATACAATAATCTAGTTGAGAAAAATTGCACCTACGTATTTTTTATTTGGATTTACAAGCGTTACTAACAAATATCTAGATAATTCCAAAAGCAATGTCAAAATCTGTTATATTTATTTTTTTACAAGTAGTACTCAGTAAATTATAACTGCCTACAAAAAATTGCGCACTTGTATGTTTTATGACTTGAATTCACTTGGGGTATCGCATTATTTGAGAAAAAATAATAATGATAGTAGCAATCAAAAGTTGCTGTTTTTTTTTTAAATATGGCTGTGTCCATTGGAGGACAATTTTGCCAGTGTTTAATAGGTTTTGCCGTTGTACCGTAAACAAAATCTAGAAAACGAAATATGAGAGGTACTTCAATGGTGGATGGTGAATGAACGATGACCTGTCTAATGTTTAATCTAATCAAAAGTTCAACACGTGTTGTTTGACTATAAATCAGTGTTGCCATAAACAAACTTTAGATTTCTACTGTTGTCAGTTCGTTGCAGAGTTATTGTGGGACGACTATACATCATATTAAAATGAGAAAAAAAAACTACCGGAACCAATTGAGAAAGCAATAATCTCGAAATGGTTCTTGGTTTACAATACATTGCAAAAAAATACACAACTCCAATTGTATGTTTTGTGGCGCAGGTATCGTCCACGTTCGAGAGCCTCCGCTCCGCGAGCGAGACGAGCGAAGCGGCGCTGGCGGAGGCGCAGGCCAAGTTCATATCCGTTAGCAGCGGCAACGAGGGCGCCAGCGAGTCCCTGCAAGACCAGCTCATGGGTAAGTTTATGACATTATGACTAAAATTCATGAGTAAAATTCCTGTGTCATACGGACGGACAGATGGACATGACTAAACTATAAAAAAATGGAAAAACAATGCAAAAAGATATCCCAATGTTATACTTGTCGTGTATTTCGTCCAGCCGCCAAGCAGGAGGCGTCTGAGGCGTCCACCAGCGTCTCGCAGGCGCAGATGGAGAAGCGGCACGCCGAGGAGCGGCTCAAGCAGCTCGAGCGCGAGTTCCGCGCCAGCAGCGCGCAGTACGCGCGCGGCCAGGCCGACATCGCGCGCCAGCAGGCGCAGCTGGACACGCTGCAGGTAGCTAGCGGGCCAAGGCGAGCTCCGCGCCAGCAGCGCGCAGTACGCGCGCGGCCAGGCCGACATCGCGCGCCAGCAGGCGCAGCTGGACACGCTGCAGGTAGCTAGCGGGCCAAGGCGAGCTCCGCGCCAGCAGCGCGCAGTACGCGCGCGGCCAGGCCGACATCGCGCGCCAGCAGGCGCAGCTGGACACGCTGCAGGTAGCTAGCGGGCCAAGGCGAGCTCCGCGCCAGCAGCGCGCAGTACGCGCGCGGCCAGGCCGACATCGCGCGCCAGCAGGCGCAGCTGGACACGCTGCAGGTAGCTAGCGGGCCAAGGCGAGCTCCGCGCCAGCAGCGCGCAGTACGCGCGCGGCCAGGCCGACATCGCGCGCCAGCAGGCGCAGCTGGACACGCTGCAGGTAGCTAGCGGGCCAAGGCGAGCTCCGCGCCAGCAGCGCGCAGTACGCGCGCGGCCAGGCCGACATCGCGCGCCAGCAGGCGCAGCTGGACACGCTGCAGGTAGCTAGCGGGCCAAGGCGAGCTCCGCGCCAGCAGCGCGCAGTACGCGCGCGGCCAGGCCGACATCGCGCGCCAGCAGGCGCAGCTGGACACGCTGCAGGTAGCTAGCGGGCCAAGGCGAGCTCCGCGCCAGCAGCGCGCAGTACGCGCGCGGCCAGGCCGACATCGCGCGCCAGCAGGCGCAGCTGGACACGCTGCAGGTAGCTAGCGGGCCAAGGCGAGCTCCGCGCCAGCAGCGCGCAGTACGCGCGCGGCCAGGCCGACATCGCGCGCCAGCAGGCGCAGCTGGACACGCTGCAGGTAGCTAGCGGGCCAAGGCGAGCTCCGCGCCAGCAGCGCGCAGTACGCGCGCGGCCAGGCCGACATCGCGCGCCAGCAGGCGCAGCTGGACACGCTGCAGGTAGCTAGCGGGCCAAGGCGAGCTCCGCGCCAGCAGCGCGCAGTACGCGCGCGGCCAGGCCGACATCGCGCGCCAGCAGGCGCAGCTGGACACGCTGCAGGTAGCTAGCGGGCCAAGGCGAGCTCCGCGCCAGCAGCGCGCAGTACGCGCGCGGCCAGGCCGACATCGCGCGCCAGCAGGCGCAGCTGGACGCGCTGCAGGTAGCTAGCGGGCCAAGGCGAGCTCCGCGCCAGCAGCGCGCAGTACGCGCGCGGCCAGGCCGACATCGCGCGCCAGCAGGCGCAGCTGGACACGCTGCAGATAGCTAGCGGGCCAACGCGAGCTCCGCGCCAGCAGCGCGCAGCGAGCAGAGCTAGCGTATTGTGATAAGATATAACTATTTTTACATTTGTGGTCGCGGGTGAGCAAAGTAATTGGTTTTAGTTCATAGATTAGCTTTTTCTTATATTAAAATAAATAGTCCAAAAATGAGCTCGCGAGGCACATTGAGCCACTGGTATTATCCCTGCATGCTGCCGCAGGCCGAGCTGTCGAGCATGGACTTCAGCGAGGAGCGCAACGCCGAGCTGAAGGGTCTCGCGCGGCGCGCGCAGGCCGACAGCATCGCTAAGCGCGATGCGTTGGACCGGCTCACGTCCACGCTGCAGCGCTGCCAGTTTCGCTACCAGCAGCCCGCCACGGACTTTGACCACTCCAAAGTGCACGGTGCGTTACAATTAGTAGTTTATGCAACTGCTACATAATGAGGGACCTTAAAACACGAGTGTCTTTTTATGAAACGAGGCGAAGCTGAGTTTCATAATAGGATCACACGAGTGTTTTAAGGCCTAATTATGTGGAGTTGCGTACATTAATTTATCTACACACATATTATAAGTACTCTAAGATGGGTTCAGAAGCCGAAGGCATATATCATACCCATACCTGTCACGAATTTGACTGTTTTTTTTAATCATAGACAAAACGTACGGAGCTGACGTTTCGTATCGACTTTTTTTTTTTTACTGTAAGTCATGTTAGTTTTTAAATATGTTTCAAATTTAAAACTCGTAACGAAAGTGAAAATATTGGTTATTTTCTACGGTTTCTGAACGCATTTATTTATTTATTTAGACATGCCAACAGTACATCAACAAAACTTTTTGAATTAACAATATTACAAGTTATGGCCCCTGTTCATGCACCAATAACAGGCATGCGACAGCATTCATCATGCTTAGGGACGTATACTATATCTACTACAATTAAGATATTTATAAAACTATATTAAAATAATATTAACAGATTTAATTAAATAGCACAACAAATATTTGGAGGTTAAATTTTAGAGGTGTGCGATGGATCCAGCATTTTACGCCTAATTGAACGTAAGGAGTCTTGGTAAATATCGAATTTGAATTCTTTCGCTAGGTCTATGTCGTTAAAAGATTTTTGAATACGATAAAATGGAAGGAATTTTCCTAGCATTGTCCTGGTTCTGCCTGGGCGAAATGTAGCTCGTCGACAAGCCCGCGTGTTGGTTTTAGGCACTGTGAAGTTAATGTTTCGTAACAAGACTTGTGATTATGCGATATGTGTGTAAATTAACAAATAAATGGTTATTGCCGCACAAAAAATAACCTCGTTCGACAGTGGCGCCAACTGGTGAGCGCAATAACGACAGCCCTCATTATCGTAGCCTTCGGTTGCAGGCATCGTGGCGCGACTGATCAGCGTGAATGATCCCGTGTACTGCACCGCGCTGGAAACTGCCGCGGCTGGAAAGGTAAGTCGCGTTCACACGAACAGGCATGAACGTAACGGGGGCGGGGGGCGGGGGGGGGGGGGGGCACTTGCCCCCCGGGGGGAATACAATACAATAAATCTATTGAACACCACATAGCAGACAAAACAAGAAATACTTAAGGCACAAATATTTCTCGGGGGCAAAGCCGCGGGGCGTAGATAGATAGATAGATTTCTTTATTTCTTATTGAAAATTACATTACATTTTAAATGTCAAAACATAATAAAAGGATCGTCAAAGAAAAATGAAACACAATAAGAATTATATTTTTTATAAACTCACTGAAACATGAATACACAGAAAAAAACCAGAAAAATGCCAACCCCGGGAATCGAACCCGGATCCTCGACACTCCGGGTCGTGTGCTTTTCCCCTACTCCACGGCTGGACATAGAGGAAAGGCCGAATTTTTTCCATGTATTCAAATCTTAGCTTGTTTTTATCACTTTTTGCTTTTTGTAAAAATAAAAAATTGGGAGAAAAAATACAAAAAGATACTCCTACTGAGATCACAATAAGAATTAATGCGAAATACAATAAAATAAAATAAAATGTCAAATCAGAGTAAGCTAGTTACATACAGATGTAGTGCAAAATGATTTTCCTTCGGGAAAAGTCGGAGCTCAATCGGAATTCGATGACACCCGAACTGTCAATCAATGATCGTATTAAATGAGTGACGTTTTCATATCCATTAATATGGAACTTATTTTTTTAGTGTCAAATGTCAAAGTGAAAAACGTTGTTGTGTATAATACGGCTGTAAGATGGGTACTGAAGCTAATTGAGGAAGCACGATAAATACGAACTTTTCCGATAAATTACGAAGGAAAATCATTTTGCACTACATCTGTACATACAAACGGCACAATTTAAACGAAAGCTTGTATAAACTTGTCTAATGCAACTTTCAGCTGTATAACGTAGTGGTGGACACGGACGCGACGGTGGACTTACTGCTGAAGAAGGGCAACATTCAAACACGCACCACTATGATACCGCTCAACAAGATCACTGGACACGTCATCGACCAGAAGACGCTGCGGCTGGCGCAGCAGATTGTGAGTTGTCATCATCACCAGGCATAAAGCAGACAGACGGGAGGCGCCTTTGGCCTATCTATGCACTACAATTTTTCTGCCACTTTTCGAGGAGGACGAGGAACATACACGTACAGCACACGCTCCTGTCAAAATTTGTTACGTTCCTACAAACACTAAAATAAAACCGTCACACAAATGCCAAAAACACGCACACAATCAACAGACCCTGATCATTTTGGTGACTAAATGTTAGAGATTTGGCAGAGGGGAAATCGCGCGTTAACATCTCCTTTCCTTTCTTGCTCTAAGTGTCACCAGGCTCCTGTTTTACCAATTTTACAATTGTCAGTTTTCAATGACAATTTGGTGTCAATTGCTGACTTGAAGAACTTTTGTTTAAGCGCGCTTCATATTGTCAAAGAGATGTAGTTCGGTTTAAAGAACATTTATTGTCTAAAGAAATGAACAATCTCACTTACAAGACAATTTCTAAAACTAGAAGTAACTATTTTGACACTACACAAGTAAAAACGCCTTCAAAAAAAACCTCGGAAAAAAAACATAAAATAATCCCCAAAAAGCCATGAGTTTTATGGCCTAGCAGAAATATGAAGTCGGTGCTTCATTCCAAGAATATTCCGCTCGCACCGCACCGACTTTGTATTTCTGCTAGGCCATAATACTCATGGCTTTTTGGGGATTATTTTGTGTTTTTTTTTCTGAGGTTTTTTTTTTTGTTAAAAGATTTTTTATTTCACAATTTTTAGTTACGTTAATATTTAAAATATCCTCCAACTCCTAACCGTTAAGGAGTTGTACCTTCCATCATCACCTCATCAACACGAGATGATGACTACCAGACGCAAGTACTTGAATAGCTTTCGAAAATATATGAAACACATGATCCGTCCCTATAAAATTTGAGGGTTGCCCTCGATTTCCCTGGGATCCCATCATCAGATCCTGACCCGGTGACAATGGGACCAACTAGAAAGCATACCCTTTCAAACAAAAAAAGAATTTTTGAAATCGGGCCAGCCGTCTTCGAGTAATCGGGGAATATACATAAAAATATAAACTATATATATTCCGACGAATTCAGAATCTCCTCCTTTTTTCGAAGTCTGTTAAAAATAAGGCTTTTGGCAAATAGTGTGATACCAATGTCATGGGTGAGAATTGAGTCATGATCTCAGTAGGAGTATCTTTTTTTTTTTGTATTTTTTCTCCCAATTTTTTATTTTTACGGTTTTCCCGTGAATATCAATTATATTTTTTATAAACTCACTGAAACATGAATACACAGAAAAAAACCAGAAAAATGCCAACCCCGGGAATCGAACCCGGATCCTCGACACTCCGGGTCGTGTGCTTTTCCCCTACACCACGATTGGACATAGAGGAAAGGCCGAATTTTTTCCATGTATTCAAATCTTAGCTTGTTTTTATCACTTTTTGCAGTGACTAGCGCCATCTATGCGATTACTTCGTAAACCGAAAACCAAGTGATATTCAAAAATCGATCCCCTGGTCTTATAACTCTGTTTATTTCCTAGGGCGGCGGACCAGAAAACGTGCAGCGCGCGCTGGACCTCATCACGTACCCCGAGGCGGTCGCTCCCGCCATGGCCTTCGTGTTCGGAGGCGTGTTCATCTGCCGCGACGCGGACACGGCCAACAGAGTCACGTTCCACCCGCAGATCCGGCGGAAGTGCGTCACCGCGGACGGCGACGTTTACGATCCGGCCGGCACGCTGTCCGGCGGCGCCAGGATCAAGGTCAGTCATCATCGTCATCATGACCGCCGTCCACTGCTGGCCGGCGGCCTCCCCCGCAGCTCTTCGCTCAGACCGGTCTTGTGCTTTCCTCATTGCGATCCCGCGATCTTTACCAGGTCGTCGCTCCATCTTGTTGGAGGCCTACCGACAGCTCGTCTCCCGGTCCGCGCCTCTGCGGACGCCTGTAGGTACTGGCTTAATGTCATCATCATCATCATCATGTCAGTTGAAAGACGTCCACTGCTGGCCGGCGGCCTCCCCCGCAGCTCTTCGCTCAGACCGGTCTTGTGCTTTCCTCATTGCGATCCCGCGATCTTTACCAGGTCGTCGCTCCATCTTGTTGGAGGCCTACCGACAGCTCGTCTCCCGGTCCGCGCCTCTGCGGACGCCTGTAGGTACTGGCTTAATGTCATCATCATCATCATCATGTCAGCTGAAAGACGTCCACTGCTGGCCGGCGGCCTCCCCGCGGCTCTCCACTCAGACCGGTCTTGTGCTTTCCTCATTGCGATCCCGCGATCTTTACTAGGTCGTCGCTCCATCTTGTTGGAGGCCTACCGACAGCTCGTCGCCCGGTCCGTGGACGCCATTCAAGAACCTTCTGACCCCATCGGCCATCAGTCCTGCGAGCATATTGTGCCCCGCCCAACCTTAGTTCTACTGCGGATATCGTCATTTCTGATTCTATCCCGCAGAGAAACCCCGAGCATAGCATCCGAGCCCTCACCATCGCCCTCTGAGTTAGTATTGTTATTATTCGAAATAGCCGCATTTTGTCAGCGCTGAACACAGGTGCGTGGCCTATTTTTAATGTTTTATATATCGATGATAGAAGCCTTTTCCTTTCACTAACCAAATTTGTGTCCTCAGGGTGGTTCAGTGCTGGTGCAAATCCAGCAGCTGAGTGAGCTGGAGCGCGCGCTGCAGCAGGCGGACGGGCGGCTGGCGGCGCTCCAGGCCGAGCTCGGCGCCATGCAGGCCGCCGCTGACGCCTTCAGCACCAAGCAGCAGAGGTGAGCTTTACTGACAATGACAATAATGCTCTTATTCTTCACGCCACTCAAGCCTCTATTAGTCATAATAGGTTTTGTCTTCTTCTAACACGGACCAACCATCCTCTGGACACCGCATCTTCTATAATTTACTTGGAAAGTCATTACGAAAAAAGCCGGGGGAGTGCGTCGTGATTGGTTCATAGCTTGTCATCTCGCTGCGGTTCGAGGCCAGAGAGATTTATAGGTGCAAATGAGCATATGCGTTTCGGAAACGTTCGCCCTGACATTTGGTGTCCAGATGGTGGTTGGTCCGTGTCTTCTAACTAACGAAAGCTAGTTTAATCGAGATGGTTCTTAGTTACAAGTTTCATTAAATCGGTTCTCCAGTTTTTGAAATGATATGCTGAAGATGTAAACAATCTAACCCAATCTAACATCTTCATGTGACTAACCATCTGTTGTAATTTAGTGTGTAATAATTCTGATTTGATTCAATTTAGTTCTAGTTTAATTAGTTTTAGCTTGGATTTCATCATCATCTTATTTAAGAGTGTAACTCTTGTCGATGCAGTTGTCTCCAGTCCGTTCTTTCCAATGCAAGTTCTTTCACCTCCCGATACGACACAGCGTCTATCTTCTTCTTCATTTGATCTAAATAGTCTATCCTCGGCCTTCTCCTTCCTATCTTTCCTTCTATAATTTTCAGTATCAGATCGTCGTGTCGTATCAAATGGCCCGCCATTTTTCCTCACCTAGTCTCTACCACATTCAAAATACTTCTTCCATCCCCAACTCTTTTCAAGACCCTCTCATTGGCAACTCTCTCGGTCCAACTAATCCCCTTGGATTGGATTTCATAACATTGTAAATTGCTTTTGTTATGTAAATTAAATTAATCTGACGTTAGATTCGAGATGATGTCCCACGAGCTGGAGGTGATAAAGGCGCGCCTTGCCACCACGTCCCACGCGCAGACGCACGCCGAGATAGAGACGCTGCGCGCGCGCGTGGCGGCGCTCGCGCAGCAGCTCGAGGCGGGGCGCGCGGCGCACGCGGCCGCCAGCGCGCGGGCCGAGGGCCTCGAGGGCAAGGTCAAGGACATTAAGGGGCACCGGGAGAGGTGGGTCGCAGTTACAGTATCCCCCCCCCCCTCCTTTCCTCTATCCCTTTTCTTTTTATATTTTATCCACGAGGGTTCCGTAGAATGATTTTAACGCTTTTCCCCAGCGTTCTAAGAAGTCCAGTGTTAGCAGAGCCCTGCTCCTAAGCAAAATGTACGCAGCGTGGGGTCAACTTATATTGGTCTGTGAAATCTACAGACAGACATAAAAATTTGAGATTTTGAGGATTTTCTGAGTGGTTGTGCTATAAGAGCTACCTTCATACCAAATTTCAAGTTTCTAGGACAACTGGAAGTACCTTTTAGGTTTTCGGATTTCGTAAATTTGTATGGAAATAGCCTTTTTAATGACTGTATCTTTTGATTGCGTTGACATAGAAGATTTTTTCGCAGCGTCAAGGGACCGCAGGTTTGAGTATTTGATATTAATTTCAGCATGCAGCACGCGTTCCAGAGAAAAAGGGTCTTGACAGACAGACAGACGGACATCAAAGTGATCCTATAAGGGTTCCGTCTTTGCTTTTGAGGTACGGAACCCTAAAAATGGGCAAATTGGTAACAGTTTTTCAATGTCTCAATAAGAAAATGCCATAACGTTATGATTAAGTGCCTATTTAGATTTGTAGGAAAGTCAATGTTCAAGATACCTATTTTGAAGAATAAATCTTTGATGTCTTTGATAATTTATTTATTGTACAGAAAATACAGAAATAAATACAGGTTACCAACAGTGAGATACGGTACAAAGGCGGACTTATCCCTATAAGGGATCTCTACCAGTCAACCTTTGAGCGGTAGAGAGGAGAAGTTAATTTAAGGGACCGACAAAGAGTGCGTTTATAATCACAAATAGTGAAGGCGAATAAATAATAATACAATACATAAACTCATACAAAAGCCAACCATATTATAACATACTACTACATAATATACATACATACAATACACATACTAAATACAAACGCAGTTGATAAAAAATAATTCGTAAATATTTAAGGACATGGTGTCAGTCACATCTTCTTCAAGTTTTCCCTAAACGAATACACGGACGGAGATTGCCTGACGGAGGTCGGTAACCGATTTCACAGCCTAACAGCGTGCACAGAGAAGGGTTTGGAGTAAGTCCTGGAAGAGGTAGAATGAGAGGCTAGAAGGAGATTGGTACTTGATTAGAGATTGAGATTAGATTTGGATTAGCTCGGGCTCAAATAATATTATTTACTTGCAATACGTAAAAAGATAAAATTATAATTATAAAATAATGGTATGAAGTTTGTTTTCTAAATATGAACCCGTTTCACTTTACAATTAGAACTTTGTTTAATACATGATTAAAACATTGTTTAAAAACAGGATGAAAAAAAGTTTTTTTTTTTTTTTTCAATGAGTTTTAAACTTGTTTTAAACACATTGATTAAAACAATATGTTTTTTTGTAACAACTCTGGTTTCTACAAGCTTACAACGACCAAACAGAGATTCACACAAATGCCAAATTGATTTACAGGAAAAGCTCATGATGACATGATGACAAATGTGATATCGCAAATAAAATCCGAAAACCTCAGAGGTGCGAGCCGGGGCTTGGATCTACGGCGCTCAGCGTGAGAGGCCATAAGTCAAACCATTAGCTAGGGCTATCACTGCATTTCTAACACTACTAGCTAATTCAAATCACACTTCAATAGCTTCAATCTCTCGCCAGGGAATTCAAAAAAGCCGAGGAGGCCCTCAAAATGGCCAAGAACCAGGCGGAGCAGCACAGCAACGCGTGGAAACAGAGGGAGCAGGAGTTCGCCACGCTGCAGCTCGAGGTGGCGGAGCTACAGGCCGGCGTCGCCGGCAGCGCGCGGCAGCTGGCCGAGACCCGCGCGGCGGCGGAGCGGCTCGGCGCGGCGCTGCGGGCCGCGCAGCAGCAACACACCAGCGCAGAGGTAGGGGGGGCTACAGGCCGGCGTCGCCGGCAGCGCGCGGCAGCTGGCCGAGACCCGCGCGGCGGCGGAGCGGCTCGGCGCGGCGCTGCGGGCCGCGCAGCAGCAACACACCAGCGCAGAGGTAGGGGGGGCTACAGGCCGGCGTCGCCGGCAGCGCGCGGCAGCTGGCCGAGACCCGCGCGGCGGCGGAGCGGCTCGGCGCGGCGCTGCGGGCCGCGCAGCAGCAACACACCAGCGCAGAGGTAGGGGGGGCTACAGGCCGGCGTCGCCGGCAGCGCGCGGCAGCTGGCCGAGACCCGCGCGGCGGCGGAGCGGCTCGGCGCGGCGCTGCGGGCCGCACAGCAGCAACACACCAGCGCAGAGGTAGGGGGGGCTACAGGCCGGCGTCGCCGGCAGCGCGCGGCAGCTGGCCGAGACCCGCGCGGCGGCGGAGCGGCTCGGCGCGGCGCTGCGGGCCGCGCAGCAGCAACACACCAGCGCAGAGGTAGGGGGGGCTACAGGCCGGCGTCGCCGGCAGCGCGCGGCAGCTGGCCGAGACCCGCGCGGCGGCGGAGCGGCTCGGCGCGGCGCTGCGGGCCGCGCAGCAGCAACACACCAGCGCAGAGGTATGGGGGGCTACAGGCCGGCGTCGCCGGCAGCGCGCGGCAGCTGGCCGAGAGACTGCAGCCATACCATACCATGAATGAGCCACCAATCAACTCAATAATGTTTTGATTGTATAAACTGCCAATTTAGTCGAGTTGCTGGACTTGTGACCTAATTCTGTCCTACAGTTTTTGATCCTTGTCGGCCTATTTTAGTCCAGTGCTGGATATAGGCCTCCCTTAATGAGCCCCATAACGCCTTGTCTTCAGCTTAGTAGCCAGCATCTGCCTGCAGTCTTTTACACATACGGGTTACTTATTTTTAAAAATTGTTTTTCAATAACAAGACTGTCAGGATTGTTTCGCCCTTATTAATGCTAAAACGAAGTATGCGTTTGGCGATTCGTGGTATCCACTCAAGCAAGAACACGTTTACCCCAACGGCTGTCTAATTATTCTGACAATTTTGAATCGTTAGACGTAAACTTGAACGCCGACAGAGGCCAGAGTACGAACATTCGAAACCTACGAAACGTAATCGAGAAATTTGTATGACGCAAGAACAGTCCGATAACTCTGCAACGAAATGACAACAGTAGAAATCTAAAGTTTGTTTATGGCAACACTGATTTATAGTCAAACAACACGTGTTGAACTTTTGATTAGATTAAACATTAGACAGGTCATCGTTCATTCACCATCCACCATTGAAGTACCTCTCATATTTCGTTTTCTAGATTTTGTTTACGGTACAACGGCAAAACCTATTAAACACTGGCAAAATTGTCTTCCAATGGACAGAGCCATATTAAAAAAAAAAAAACAGCAACTTTCGATTGCTACTATCATTATTATTTTTAATGAAAGAAATGTCATAGTTGCATGAAAAAAGTATTACCACAGCGTGATTTTTCTGGGTTGCCAATTAATATCTTATGCAGAGTTATCGTGGGACGATTATATGGAATAAAAATTTAGTGTGAGGTTTTTCAATTTCGATTACGTTACGCGGGATTCGTAAACTTCGTGCTCGGCCTACAGGAGCTCAGTGTGAACTGTTGCTCGTACGCCCAGGACGCAGTGAAGGTGGTCCAGGCCCAGACCAAAGCGCAGAGGGCGGACATAGCCAGCCGCAGCGGCGAGGTCGCCAAGCTGGCCAAGCAGCGGGAGGCGCTCGCCGCGGCCAACAGCGACATCGAGCTGAAGATTAAGGAGTTGCAGTTCAAGATTAAGGAGCTGGAGGCTGAGGCCGCTGAGTGCGGGAAGAAGGTTGGTACGAGTACTAGTTTGTAACCCCCAACGAAAAAGAGGGGCGTTATAAGTTTGACCTGTGTTTGACGGATCTAACTATTTCGATGCGGTTTTTTTTTTAATCGAAAGCCAGTTTAATCGAGATGGCTCTTAGCTAAGTTTCATTGAAATCGGTTCACCCGTTTTTGAATGATTGAACTTTGAAATGACAATGTCGGGGGTTTTTCAACTTTTCTAAGTTCCAAGTTGAAAAACCTCCGACGTTGTCATTTCAAAGTGCAATAATTCGAAAACGTATAACCGATTTTAATGAAACTTGGTAGAACCATCTTGATTAAAGTAGCTTTCGATTAAAAAAACCGCATCAAAATTGATTCATCCGTTTAGGAGCTATGATGCCACAGACAAATACACAGATACTCTCTTTTTCGTCGGGAGTTCAGAATAAATGACTGCGCCAAGCAACCGCAGCACTCACAATGATTTGCACAAGCTCTTATGTCTATAACAATAGAGCCGTGCTTAGATCATTGTGAGCGCTTCGGTTGCCTAGCAACTATTGCTGTTGACTGTACTCGTCAAGCACGTGCGTATCGTCTACTCGCTCGAGAGCGACTGAGGTTATAGAGGCTACATTTGTGTATGTATGTATGACATATGTATCTCTTTTTAACCGACTTCAAAAAAAGGATGAGGTTTTCAATTCGTCTGATTTTTTTCGTATTTCCCCGATTACTCGAAGACGGCTGGACCGATTTAAAATAGTGGGTAATAATAATAATAATAATAATAGGTAGGTAGGTAGGTAGGGCCGAGGCCGGGAATGTAGGAAATTCCGGTTTCCGTCGAGGAATATATAGTGCTTTTCTCTAATAATGTGAGGAAATTAAAAAACCTCATTTGCAAAAAAAAAAGTAATTTAATAGATAAATCACGGAATACGCTAACAAAGACCAAAGTGTTCAATCGTCTTGGTGTTAAATTTGATTAAAAATTATGTCAAATTCGAGCTTACCGCTGCAAAATTACACGAAATCAATACCCATGACTATTTTTTGGAAAAAAATGTCAAACTGTCATCCGCCATCTTGGATTCAAAAAATAATGTCAAACTCGAGCTCACCGCAGCCAACTAACACGAAATCGACACCCATGACCGTTTTCAATGAAAAAAATTTCACTGTCATCCGCCATCTTGGATCCTAAAATATTGTCAAATTCGAGCTCACAATAGCAAAATTACACGAAATCGACACCCATGACCGTTTTCAATGAAAAAAATATCAAACTGTCATCCGCCATCTTAGATCCTAAAATATTGTCAAATTCGAGCTCACAATAGCAAAATTACACGAAATCGACACCCATGACCGTTTTCAATGAAAAAAATATCAAACTGTCATCCGCCATCTTGGATCCTAAAATATTGTCAATTCGAGCTCACAGTAGCAAAATTACATGAAATTGACACCCATGACCATTTTTAGTGAAAAAAATGTCAAATTGTCATCCGCCATCTTGGATTCCCAAAAAATAAGGTCAAATTCGAGCTCACCGTAGCAAAATTACACAAAATCGACACCCATGTGATTTTATTTACCAAAAATACAAACTGTCATTCGCAATTATTTATGATTGAAAATAACTTACACACGCATGGCGGTAAATCGGGCTGGCTTGGCTGTATGCAATTATTTTATGGATCCTTTAATTTTACATGTTACAACTTTTAAAAAGTTAATAAAACGGGAAAAAATTGAATTTCATACATAAGTGTATCAAAATCCATTTCCATTCACCTAGGTAAGGCGGCTTCTTCGTTTAAAATTTTGAATGAAAAAATTAGATGCTCCCCGGGTTCTGTTTTCAAATGGAAAGCGAGAATTACCGAGCATGTTTGAGAAATAGTATTTTCATCACACTTGCTCGTAAAGCGTCGTATTGTACGCAGGCACACTGTAGGACGACGACTTTAATTATTCCTACGGGAGTAATAGGTAATTTGTAATTTTTCCAAGGGAGTAATGAGTTTCGTTTTAAAAATATGGCGTTCACTCGTAGGTAAGTAGGTATAATATGTCATTCCACACTAAGGAGGTTTTAAATCAAACATGGTTTTTTACGTTTTCTACAAATAAGTATTACTTAATTTAAACGTTATTATTGTGTTCTAAAACTATTTGATTTCAGTGAATTTTATTTTGAAAACGATAAAAACTGGCTGTATGGATGGGCTTTCGTCTTTCCAGTTTCTAAACGCGTTTTTTATTTTTATCTGTGGAAGTACTGGAAGTCTAATGTCTCCATTGAAAAAAGTTTACAATCTCAAAACTATTATTTGTTGCCGACTGCTGAGTTTATATTTATAATCGTATATACTTAATCTAATATTTACGGAGGTACTGCCTGTACTTAGTAAAATATGTCTTCTGTATGTGAAGACCAAACTTTTAATAAATAGATTTTTTGCCTTTTGTTGTATGTATTTAATTCCTCGCAAATGTGATGAAAAACATTGTGTGTATCACGGGCAGTAAGGGTATTACAAACTCAAGTCATTAAAAGCCCTCCGCCTTCGGCGTCGGCCTTCTAATAGACTTTCGTTAGTAATACCCTTCTTACCGCCCTTCATGCAAAATGTACTATTTTTTATACGTAATATCATTGTCGCCCTGGCACAGATAACTGGCTTAGAGCGCGAGCACACGTGGATCCCGGGCGAGAAGCAGTACTTCGGGCTGGCGGGCGGGCTGTATGACTTCGGCGCGCGCCAGGCGCAGCTCGCCGGCGCCCGGCTCGCGCAGCTGAAGGAGCGCCGCGACCGCCTCGCGCGCGGGCTCAACGCGCGCGCGCACACGCTGCTGGGCAAGGAGGAGGAGCAGGTAACACGTAGTCCTGGCAACGAGTGATTGTGGATGGAATGGTCGAAAGCAGAAAGTTTGACTTCGGGACTTTGTTTGGACTAGTTAGGAGACAAACATACTAAAAGTCCCCACCCCTCCGAGGTGAGCCCGCTTTATGGTTTTTATGGATTTTGGCATGGCATGGGATGGCATCCCCATGTTGAAGGACACCGACAACGATGATGACGGTGGCAGTGCTGTAGGAGAAGTACGAGCGGAGCGTTCGTACCATCATCTGATCACGATTCAACAGATTAGAACTGTGCACTGTTGGACTGAAATTGATATAACTTTTCAACGGTAGATGACATACTAGTATATGTTTACATACTCTTAACGATAATTTAACTCTCTACAATTTACTTTTGGGTGGATTTTTTCTCAGATGAACTGTTTGCAAATTATGAAGCAATGTATGACAAAAAACGTGAGGCAAACGGGCAATTTTTGAAAATCGACGGTTTTCCGGAGCTCATATCTAGACAACGATCGGGAATAGGTAAAAACGTGCAAAAACAAAATTGTACAGAATTTTATTATCTTTCTTTATGACGTACAACAAAATTTCCTATGATGCACCGTTTTCGAGATGTAAGCAAAAAACCATAAAGCGGGCTCACCTCGGAAAGGTGGGGACTTTTAGTATGTTTGTCTCCTAACTAGTCCAAACAAAGTCCCGAAGTCAAACTTTCTGCTTTCGACCATTCCATCCACACCCTCCTTGTGGGCACTCATTTCCCAGGCTAACAGCGCCGACGCGCGCCCCAAGCAAGGACCAGTACCATTATCATCATCATCATCATCATCATCATCATCATCATCATCATTATCATCATCATCATCATCATCATTATCATCATCATCATCAGCCTTTTTTACGTCCCACTGCTGGGCATAGGGCTTCCTCTCAGAAACAGGACCGGTGGAGCATAAATATGACCCTTGGCAAAACTTAAAAAAGCAAACTGAATTCCGGTCTGTATTGAATTTATTTCCACTAAAAATGTGCAGTAAAATAGAAATACAATTAGAAAAGATGAAATACCCCGGACAAAAATCGCGAAAGTTTAAATCACTACAATAGAGTTGTGCCGGCTCGGTCTTTAAAGTGAGCGCTCCGATCTCGTTCAATCGGTGAAAGGAACTAGTTCGGACTTTTAGTTCCTTTAGTTCAGTAGTTCAGTGAACGAGTTGGAACTGTTTCGATCTGTGAAGGACACGGAACGGAATGATAGTTGTTCGTCTCGCTCCCACTTGCTCTAGAGACACTTTGAAAGAGCGCTATTTATCTCGCTCCTCGGTCTCGGTCACTCTCACTCGCTCCGTAACCGCTCAAGCGATTCATCCACTCCACTCCTCTACCTACTGAACTAAAGGAGCGAAGACCGATTCAAATCGTGCGAAAGGATTTAGTGTCTTTCGGTCCGCGACGGGAATTCATTCCTAACAGTTCTTAGTTCCTGACCGACTCAAGCCTACACTACAATACATATCGCCGTCCGCATGTCCGTCGATCCTACATTGACCGGACTTTACGTAAATCACTACTTATGTTATTGACGGTGGCTCGAAACCCTCGGCGCGCGATACCGACTCGCTCTTGACTTGTTTTATTACCTTCCAGTACCAAGACGTCCTCCGCAAGAAGCAGATCGTGGAGGCTGACCGCGCGAAGCTCGTACAGGTGATGGCCGAGCTCGACGAGAAGAAGAAACGCACGCTCGTCGCCGCCTGTGGACAGGTAGACTGACTTACTGACGCCATGGACTCGGGGTTTAGTACAGTCGAGGCAATTAATTCCTGACCCACCATAGAACATTTTCATAGTAAACGTCATAAGGATTTTCCTTGTCAAGCTATGCGATGTCACTATAACGTTTACTGTGAAAAGGATTAGATTAGATTTTGTATTTCAATGGTTCCAGTATAACACGGCATTTTTCTGTGACATCCATACGTTAGCGTTGTCGTTTGACCAAACTAGAGTTTGGCTACTGAAAATTGATTTAGAAAATAGGCGGCAATTTTGAAAAATCATGAGTTGGCCAAACTTAGTAATACAAAGGGTTTATGGTTTTGGTACTTTCACATTTTCACTAACAATAATCGGAAACTTCATAGCTGTGCAATGTGTCAGGATTGGCTTCATAGCGGCGGGGCACTGTAGTTGGGCTCAAAGAGAATTGACAACATTTCATATTTTTGAGACTATAATTTGATTAATTGTCTGTATTCTACTTTGAAAGAGGAGAAAACCTACGGTTTTAAATTTTCATTAGGACTTGTAATTAGTTTATTATTAATTAATTAAAAGGTACTTATTCGAAAAGGACGTAACTCCGAAACGGCGTTAGGATGGATCAATTGCCTTTGTCTTGTCACGATCAAAAAAAAAAGACCAAGATGTTAAATTTATCTGACATTGTCAAACCTACGTGTGATTGTTACTTTTTTTTTTTTCGTGAAAAAGGCAAAAGTATTACACCCATTCATGCGCCGTTTTGGTAGAATAGGTAATTTTATTTTATTCCCTTGTATTTTAAAAAATAAGTAATGTAACATTTTTATAAATATAGTGTTGTGCTCAGGAGGCAAAGCCCTTTCGATACCTATATTAATTTCCAGGTGTCAGGTCCATGCCAGGTCCGAAAAATATGAAACGTTGTCAATTGTAATCCTTCAAAACCATTGACTTGCCAACACCATGGACTTCGGGTTAGCGCTTGAAAACGTCCGAACCAAAATACCACTAAACGAGCGTCAGTCAGTTTTAGCTTGGTCGACCGACAGCGCTATGACGTATGGCTTGTCATCGAAAAACGCCGTGTTGTACTGGGACACAGTTTTCGTGAATTTTGCTCTAGACCCAAAATTGTTAGTAAGTCGACGTTCGAAACACTCACAACTACGACTTTCTCGCTGACTATGCATTTTATTAAAAATCTGCGAATGTCAATTGTTATCACATTCTCCCCGGACCGCCGTAAGGTGCTGACGTGCTCACTAAACCGCATATTAAAAATTAACGAATTTAAATACAAATTTAATTACATAATTAATTTCAAGAAAATTAAGTTAAAGTACAACGTTACATATCACCACCTCGCGTTGCTGCTGTCCTGGTACTTTTAAATCTCTGTCCAGACAATGGCGCGCACTTAAGCCAACCAATCACTACAATGCTCCGCACCTCCGCCTCCTGATTGGTGCGCAAAAATGGCCTACGAGCAACGCCGGTGCGGAGGGCTAAGGGTAGAGAGGTGTCACTGGACTTTAAACGTATAACCAACTCGCCACTTACGATTCCACATCTACCCTCGAGCGTGTAGCTCTCGCGACTCCACTCTGGCCGGCCGGTTAAGGCAAGTCAGAGGTGGGGGACAGGGCTTCCCCGGGAGCACTCGGGTGCGTCGGGCGCTACTCCCCAACAGCTCGCCACAAGCTGCCCTGCGTTTTTATTATTATGTATATTTATTTTAACGTCTTAGGGTAGGTTTTTACAATATTCATGTAAAAAGTAATAAAACAATATTAATACAAAATATAAAAACATTATAAAAACCTAACCTAGAGTGCCGCCGGTAGCGAGGCGGGGCCTAAGCTACCGGTGGTCAGGGCGACAGAGAGAGGAACCTCCTGACTATCCGAGCCGTGTCCAGGAGTACCGCCTTCTGTATCTGACCCTTGACCCAACCATCTAGCGAGAGCCTTTTAAGGTGATGGTCAACGCTCTTCGCTATTAGGCCGTTCGCCGAAACGACTATCGGGACTGTCTTTGTTTTCGATAAATTTAAATGGACTGTATTAAAATGATTTTTTTGAATAACGAGAAGTACGACAAATTTAATAACGCGGAATCGAAACCAGGCTTAGATCAGTTGTTTGAAGCACTTACCTCGATGGTCTGCAGATGATGGTGCAGATTTCAGCTGTAGTAGCTGGCGTGGGCTCCCTAGATCTTCGGCTTATTCGAACTTACCTCCGATAAAGGTTACCGTTAACCAGCAAGACTACTGAAATACAGCAAGGGCAGTACTCCCTCCAACGGATCGGCCTTCCTTCAGCGTTCACACGCGATTTAGACGAGAATATGTATATTAAAGCGACAACGATACGAAATCTTTATATACGAAAATAATTTGCGCGGTAACGCGCCGACAATTCGATACGACGACTTCTTACAAACTCAACTGACTTATATATTTTTTTTTTAATTTTTACTTCGAGACGATAATGTTGCCAGGCGTGATTATTTAAGAGCTACAATCCTAAACATTTCCGCCCACCAAAATACAAGGTATTTTGCAAAAGTTGATAGAGTTTTTATCAAACGAGTGGAAGAAGAAACCTCACTATGGCTTAGGGATTATTTTCTATTTACTCAAATCTACGATAATCTTAATGTACTTATAACTACGACGATAACTGCAAACTACAATGTTAGTTTTGCAAAGGTAGAGGACAAAGCTTGACGATTGGTCGCTTCAGTTCGCCAGATTCTGTACGAACTGTAACAACACGACAAATCCCATCACTCCCTGGATGGAGTTGTACCACCCGGCCAATTTTCCATTTCATGGGGCTACATTGCTCATTAACAATGAGCACGAGCGTCCCGACGAGAATGTTTTCTGGGCGATCGAACCATTTGTGGCGCTGCTGCAATGTGTGCAAGTATTCCAGATGCCACTTGCGCCAAAATTCTTGATGAATCTTTTGCAACAGCTTCCATCTCTGGAGAGGACCTAATTTTGCATCGACCATGTTCCCTTCCGGTAACATGGTGAGCGGTTCCAGGGTAAGGAAGTGACCAGGGGTTAACACTGATAAGTCGTTTGGGTCTGAACTAACAGGAGACAGAGGCCTCGAGTTTAACATTGCCTCTATCTGTGTTAACACAGTGTAAAACTCCTCAAAGGTCAGACGTTGTGAGCCCACTGCACGAGACAGATGAGTCTTCACCGATTTGACGCCAGCCTCGGCTAGCCCCGAGAAATGCGGGCTACCAGGCGGATTGAAAACGAAATCAATTTGCTCTGCACGTGAAGCCTTAGCCATTAAATCGTGGAGCAAATTGGATGCCCCAATAAAGTTCCGGCCTTGGTATGAGATCAGCCGAGAGCAACGACCACGACGCGAGATGAATCGGCGTAAAGCAGCTAAATAAGCCTCCGACGTTAGCTCGGACGCAAGCTCGAAGTGCACTGCCTTAGTGGCAGTACACACGAAAACGCAAATATACGACTTGAAGGTGCGCAAGCCACGGCCGCGAGCCATGCTAACATCAAACGGGCCCGCGTAGTCTACCGCGGAAGACGAGAACGGTTTGATTTGGTTTATGCGAAACGATGGTAAGTTGCCCATAACCGGAGGCGAAGCCACCTTGGGGCGAGCACGAAAACATTTCATGCAAGACGAAATAACCGAATTTATAGCCCTTTTCGACGACAGGATCCAAAATTCTTGGGCTAATAAATTTTGCAACGTTTGCAATCCAGGATGCATAAACCGGTGATGGTAGTCCTCAATGATCAGCGTCGTTAACCTATGATCACGAGGCAGTAAGAGTGGATGTTTAACATCAAACGATAAATTGCCTTTGGAGAGGCGACCACCCACCCTTAACATTCCAAGCCCATCCAAAAACGGCGACAATTTTCGCATGGGTTTCGGCAGAGAGCCAGGCGACTTCTCCTCCGACAAACAACGAAGCTCTGAAGCGAAGACTCGCTCCTGAACATGTTTCACGAGAAAATGAAGAACTTTAACGACTTCTTCAGACGACAAATTGGGGTTTACGTTTTTCGAAGAGGGGTTCTGCAAATTATGCATGTACCGAAAACAATAAGCGAGAGTACGCAACATGCGTTGCAAAGACGAGAAACGATTTAAGATGTGGTCGACAAACGACGCATTAGAAGCTGTGAAGAGACTATAGATTTTCTGCTCGTTTGAAGCGGCTCGGTCTGAAAATATTTCCGATTGCGGCCAAGTCTCTTGAGGGTTGGACAGCCAGACAGGCCCCGCCCACCATAGGGTATTCTGAATTAAATCAGCAGGCAACAAACCGTGGGAACCGCAATCCGCTGGATTATCCGAACCAGAAACGTGGTGCCAATTTTCAGGGGGAATATTTTCCTGTATATGCGCAACCCTGTTAGCGACGAAGGTTTTCCACTTCGATGGACATGAGCGAATCCAAGTCAGAGCTACAGTGGAGTCTGACCAAGCGTGGATAACATCAAACGTGTAGAAGTCCTTTAAAGTTTCCGTAAACGAGATGACTAAGTCTGACAGTAAAACAGCGGCTAATAACTCCAACCTCGGAACTGAACATTTACGAAGTGGAGCCACCTTAGATTTAGCGCAACAAAGGCGCACGACAACAGAGCCGTCATTTTGAACGACACGACAATAAATTACAGCACAGTAACCCTTTTCCGAAGCGTCGCAATAACCGTGAAGCTGTAATGACGAGAAAGATACAATCATTCTACGGGGAATGGACAATGAACTCAGCTCTGACAGCTGTGATTTGAATTTATGCCATTCTTGAGCAATGGTGACGGGAACTTCACCATCCCAATCGACACCGGACACCCATAGAAGTTGTATTAAATATTTTGCGAAAAATACAACCGGCGATAATAGACCCAGAGGATCAAAAATACGAGCGATGTCCGAGAGGATCGACCGCTTCGTACAACGACAATCATTCAAGGATGTCTTGAATGTAAAATGATCTTCCTTTGGAAGCCACGACAGACCGAGAATTTTTAACGACAAATCATGAACGTCTTCGAAGTTGCGGAGTTGCTCTGAATAAAGCTCTGAGTCAGGCAAGCTTCCTAGAAATTCGGAGCTATTCGAGGTCCATTTGCGCAAGTGGAGTTGAGCAGACGACAAAATTTCTACTAACTGCTTGCGCAACACCAACGCATCCTCGACAGAGTCTGCCCCCGACACAATGTCATCGACATACGCATCCCTAGCCAACACTGCAGCACCCTGAGGAGCACGAGATAGAAACTCCTTCGCCAGTTTGGATACACACCAGAGCGCCTGATAGGGAGCGCAGGAAACACCGTAAGTCACTGTGAGCAACCGATAATCTCTCACAAGGTCATCAGGTGACGGACGCCACAAAATGCGCTGATAATCACAGTCCTGCAGGTCGACAAGAAACTGACGGTACATCTGCTTGATGTCTCCAGTGAACACCACTGCATGCCATCGAAACCTAACCAACAAGTCGAATATATTTTTTTTTGCAACTTAGGGCCAGACAGCAGAGTATCGTTCAATGCCTTTCCTGTGAGATCCTGGGCGCTTGCGTCAAAAACAGTACGCAGAGGAGTGGTGACAGAGTCAGGACGCAGAATTCCATGATGAGGAATGTAGTAGAAGTGACCTTCAGACGACAAGGGAGGATCAACTTCCACCATGTGGCCACAATTAAGATAATCATCCATGAAATGGACATACGCAGTTCGAAACTGAGGATTTAATTTAAATTTCCTCTCTAAGTTTAAGAGACGCTTGAGAGCAATCTCCCGAGAATTTGAAAATCTGGGTTTTTCCTGAGGATTAGCGAAGGTCAAAGGTACCACCATCCTACCCTCGGGATTACGACAATACGAAGATTCCATTTGATTTTCACAAGACAATTCTGATTTCGATAAAATGACATTTTTAGGAGGATCTACACTTTCCAGCTCCCAGAAGCGCTTAATATTATTGTCTAACGAAAGACTCGACACGAGAAGGCACTCCTTGGTTACAACATTGGAACCCTTACGACACCGAGAACGAGAAGAGGCCACGTCAACAGAGCACTCACCCATAACTATCCAGCCGAATACGGTGCGAATAGCAATGGGCTGACCAGCATCGCCCTTGACAATGCCAGGCTGAAGTGCCGAAGCGATAATGCTGACGTTAACCAACATGTCAATTGGTCCAGGTTTGTAGAAAGATGGATCAGCGAGATCTAAATTCTGAATATGTCTCCACTGAGAGACATTGATTGGATCTGATGGCAGATCAGAGCAAATCTTATGAAGCACGAACGCTTCCAACGAAAATTTACATGAGGAGTCACCATTCGAAGGGACTATCTCACAGTCGACTACTCCCAGAGTATCAGTTGATGTTTGACCGATGCCATTCCTTTAAACCCAGGCACTCATGCGTCCAACAGGTGCACCGCATAACGGAGCACATTCTCAAAACTTTCACCTTCGGCCGTGGTACCGGCCCACCCCACAGGGGCTATCTTCCTCGATGTAGCCAAAGCTTTCGATAAGGTCTGGCATAGCGGCTTGATTTACAAGCTCTATGCCATGGGTCTACCCGATCGACTTGTACGCATAATACAAGATTTCCTAAGGAATCGAAGCTTTCGTTATAAAGTGGAAGGCACCCTCTCCGAGCCTCATCCCATCAGGGCTGGGGTTCCGCAGGGCTCTGTTCTCTCGCCTATCTTGTACTCGTTGTTCACCAACGACATTCCCAAAGTTCCGGGAGTTCATTACGCGCTATTCGCCGATGACACGGCCGTCTACACGACGTCTACCTCACCAGTCGCGATAGTCAGGCGACTCCAGAGAGCCATCAACTCTCTGGGCGAATGGTTCAGGCTCTGGAGGATCGAGGTTAATCCTACCAAAAGTTCGGCGATTCTGTTCACTCGGAAGATCCTGCCGCTGGGGCGGAGGATCACTGATGGTATTCCTTCTGTGCGACTTTTCGGTAGTTCTATTCCATGGACTAAGGAAGTCAAATATCTCGGTGTCACTCTCGATGAAAGGATGACGTTCCGCTCGCATATCAGGCAAGTCAGGAATCGTGCGGCTTTCATCACGGGTAGGCTCTACCCCATGTTAAACAAGGCTAGTAAATTGTCTCTTAGTAATAAGTTGACAATCTACAAGACTTGTATTCGTCCGGTCTTCACTTACGCGAGTGTTGTTTTTGCACATGCTCCGAAGTCAGCCATTAATTCCCTACAGGTACTTCAGAATCGTTTCCTGCGCAACGCCATGGGTGCTCGCTGGTTCGAGCGCAACATCGACCTGCATTGGTATGCAGGACTTCCCACCGTCGCTCAGTACATGAAGGCCGCCTCTCGAAAATACTTCGATAGGGCTCCGCATCACCCCAACCAACTCCTTAGGGACGCGGTGGGCTATCTCCCTCGACCCAACGTCGAAAGGCGCCTCTGGCGACCTCGTCACATACTCGCCGAGTCCGACGACGACATCACAGTAGCCAATCTGGCGCGCACTGAATCTGAACGTAGCTGCCCAAGTCCACAGGGTAACACTAGCCTAGTTTACTCACCGCACCGCCCCCTCCGGAGGAGGCGAAGTCGACGTACCCCACAAAACACCACAAGTGGGCGACCCCACTATTTTTACCGATATCGGCATGTTCCGGGTAGGTTCTCTCCCATCAGACCTCAACCTGACTGAGTTTCTTGTCGATTCTTCTCAGTCAGGCTTAACGTAATCTTTCCGAATCGTCAGTAGCATTAAAAATCCGTTTGTTTGCAACATCTCCCTTAGCGTCCAAAGCCGAGGCCGGCTCAATAGGAGCACCCTTTGGCATGCTAAGTAAAATTCCCTTGCTGAGCAGCCCGTCTGGCTGCTCGCCCTCTCTCCGGTAAGCAGTAAAGGCCATCTGAGGCCAACTGCAAGCGTCCAAAAAATAAAAAAAAAAAATTAAAAAAAAAAAAGACCGATGCCATTCACCGATTGTGAACTGATTTGAACGGGAGGCTCCATCTCCTTATCACTCCTATCAAAATGCAATAATGTGTGGTGTCTATGGTTACAAGCCTTACAAACCACCGATGATTTACAATTCTTGACCGAATGAGAGGGACGACAGCAGAGTATACAGAGTTTGTTTTCTTTCACCCGAGTAAACCTCTCAAAAGGAGACAATTCCAAAAATTTACAACAATTTTCTAATTTATGGCCTGGAGCTGCACATATAACACAGTTGCTTACTGGTGGTACCATCAAAGATGACTTAGGCTTAATCACCGGCTTGCTGTTACCTATATTTGACCTAACCATTGAGTTTTCCAACGCTTGAGCTCGCTTTCCAATAAACAAAACTAAATCCTCATAGTTAGGTATCTCAGCATTAGACTCCAGTTGCAATTCAAAAGCTTCTTTTGTAGCTACGTCTAACTTGGACCACAACGAATGGAACAACATAAAGTTCTTATCAGGTAACTGATATTTCGATAAAATTTCTATATTTTCTTTAAAAGTTCGACAAACCCTACTCAATTCCGAAGCACTTTTTGATTTCACTGATTCACAGTTGAGCAATTTTTCATAAAAAATTGTAGCGATAACTCTTTTTTTATCATAATGAGCTTTTAGAGTGTTATAAGCTATTAAGTAACTTTCATCACACACTGGATAATTTTTAATCAAGTCAAATGCTTGTCCACTAATACTCGACAGGAGATAATGCAACTTTTCCACTGCTGGTATATTTTTACTATGAATCAGCGAATCAAATATTTGTATGAACGATACCCAATGCTCAATTTTTGAATCAAAGGGAACAATGTTTATTTTGGGTAGCTTAACACTCGCACTAGAAGTGTTATTAGCACTATTATTGGACACTGTGGGCTTTTGCTCTTGCATTTTCTCCGCTAAACGTAATTTGATCGATTTAACTATCTTTTCAAATTGTGACGAAACATTCAATTCACTTGCCCTATCCCCACTTGTTAACGAAGAAAGCAATTCAACCTGAAAACCATGAAACTCTTTTTCAATGTTGTTTACATCCTGCATACAATAACCTTGCAAGTCGGAACTCTGCATATATTCCATTCTAACAAACGCATAATCCCGACCAACACGGTTTTTGTCGCTTCCGGAAGAATTATCACCACCTCCCATGTCTATTCTAAGTGTATTTTATAGTCAACAACAAACAATGCGATCCAATTCGATCGAACAAAGGAGACGTTACAATTTTATTTTGACAAGTGACAACAGATACGATACGTACAGATTAAAACTGCTATAACAATTACGTTACGTTCGGAAACCAAACCGCTTTGGAGACTACAACACAAAATGTCAGTCTATGAATATACGTTGGTTTAACATTGGAAAAACGCCCAAGCCAAGTGTGTTCTATTCTTACCCTCAAATGATTTTTATGATTTTAAAACGAACAAAAATTATCACGAAAATCGATTTCAACTACGAAAATAACCACGATCACCTTACAAATTATCCGAGTCGAATGACCAAAATGTCTTTGTTTTCGATAAATTTAAATGGACTGTATTAAAATGATTTTTTTGAATAACGAGAAGTACGACAAATTTAATAACGCGGAATCGAAACCAGGCTTAGATCAGTTGTTTGAAGCACTTACCTCGATGGTCTGCAGATGATGGTGCAGATTTCAGCTGTAGTAGCTGGCGTGGGCTCCCTAGATCTTCGGCTTATTCGAACTTACCTCCGATAAAGGTTACCGTTAACCAGCAAGACTACTGAAATACAGCAAGGGCAGTACTCCCTCCAACGGATCGGCCTTCCTTCAGCGTTCACACGCGATTTAGACGAGAATATGTATATTAAAGCGACAACGATACGAAATCTTTATATACGAAAATAATTTGCGCGGTAACGCGCCGACAATTCGATACGACGACTTCTTACAAACTCAACTGACTTATATATATTTTTTTTAATTTTTACTTCGAGACGATAATGTTGCCAGGCGTGATTATTTAAGAGCTACAATCCTAAACAGGGACAGTGATCGTCGAATCAACAGGCCACATGGCGGTAACCTCGTGAGCCAAGTCAAGGTACTTGCTGACTTTGTCCTTCTCGGCCTTCACGAGGTTCACGTCATGGGGGATCGTGATGTCGACGAGCACTGCCTGGCGCTTCGATCGATCTATCAGCACGATATCAGGTTTATTGGCGACAATAGTCCTGTCCGTGATAATAGATCGATCCCAATAGAGCGTGACACGACCATTTTTAAGAACTGGTGCAGGTGTGTACTTGTAGTACGGCACTTCGAAGTCCACAAGACCGAATGAAAGAGCAAGTTGCTGGTGAATAATCCTGGCTACAAGGTTATGTCTGTGCAAGTACTCGCCGTTAGCAAGACTAGAACAGCCAGAGATAATATGCCTGAGTGACTCCCCGGGACGGCGGCATGCCCGACAGATGTCGACCGTACCGTCCTTCAGGATATACCTGCGGTAGTTATTAGTCATGATAACTTCGTCCGCAATTGCACACTCAAAACCTTCGGTTTCCCCGAAGAGGTCCCCGAAGCGTAGCCAGTTCCTATTTAGGAGGTAAAATAATGCACGGGCCTAAGCCAAGTGCTTTTAAATTCATATCAACTTATGAAATTGATAGAAATTTTCGTACTAAGCGGCATGTGTTCAGCATGACAGCTTTCTGCAAGAGTGTGTATGTGGTTGGGTGTATATTAAGGGCTCGAAGACTTGTATGGAGTGTTTTTGGGATGACGCCTGTTGTGGAGAGTATGATTGGGATAGTGTTAACCTTATGAACCTGCCATTGTGTTTTTATCTCAATTGAGAGATCTGTGTATTTAGTAATTTTGTCTGTGTGTGTAGTAAGTAAGTTATGTGTGTTACAGATGGCGATGTCTATTAGGGTTACTGATTTGTTATGTTTGTCTAATATTGTGATGTCTTATTATTATTATCTCCTAAGAGCTCCCGGTCTAATTAGTCATCATTACCATTTCAGGTGAACAAAGACTTCGGGTCCATCTTCAGCACGCTGCTGCCGGGCGCGCAGGCCGCGCTGGCGCCGCCCGCCGGCAAGACTGTGCTGGATGGACTGGAGGTGAGCCGTTGTCTTGCACACATCAGGATAATGCCCTTTGGAACATTTTGAACACGGGTAGGGCTTGATTTCCTCTGACATCGGTCGCTCCATCTTGTTGGAGGCCTGCCGACAGCCCGTCTCCCGGTCCGCGGACGCCATCCGAGAACCTTCTGACCCCTGACATACAACCTTTGCTTCCCTTACTCTCGTAACGTTCTTTGTGATCACGTTTGATAACTAATTATATAGGACTTTTTTTGGCGATTCGGGCATAAGAATAAATAATAACATAGTAGAACGGAATCTCTTTTGACCGAGTCCAAAACGCCGCCATTTATGTACCTACTTCCCCCTTCGCGTCGTTACACCCCTCTGTCGTCCAGGCGTGTTGCTAGGGTTGGTTGCTGTTAAATATTACTTACGTCTAAAGATAATATCGCTAAAATATAAGTTTTTCTTTACTTTGAAATCATTATTTTTGTCCTAGTTTTACAAAATATGAGATTTATAAATCATTACGTAGGTCTACATATTATAGACACTTCTAAATAAGAAGTTATAAGTGCCATACCAAATGAAGCCATTTAAGGTGATTTAAGTAAGTATTACTTAGCTACAAATATAAAATAAAATACATACAGGCTCACGTACAACCAAATTATAAACAACCAAATAGCTCGTTTAACGAGTACTCTAATATCGTGACCTTGATCACGTCCGGATCTTGAGTTTCCGTTGTACTATGTTATTATATTATTAATTTTTATGATTCGGGTTTTGAAAAAAAAAAAAAAAAGTTCAAAAATCACGTCTACAGCTCACAGAGCCTCTAGTGGAGTGGTGGTACGTATAATCAAGGATCATGAAAAGTAAACGGATCGACAAAGCCCATACTTTGAATCGTTCTTATTTACATTCAGCGTCATCTACCTTGCTTGAGTTGACACATTCGTACCGCTGTTTTGTTATTATTTGACCTTGGCGCCATCTAGAAATTGCCTTAATTTCAACATGACTGTGTACTATCCCCCTTGGTACAATGATCGCATGAGACCGGCCCGGGCAGGTGCGTGTGGGGTTCAACGGCGCGTGGAAGCAGGCGCTGGGCGAGCTGTCGGGCGGCCAGCGCTCGCTGGTGGCGCTGTCGCTGGTGCTGGCCATGCTGCTGTTCAAGCCGGCGCCGCTCTACATCCTGGACGAGGTGGACGCCGCGCTCGACCTCTCGCACACGCAGAACATCGGCCGCATGCTCAAGGACCACTTCACGCACTCGCAGGTGCCCGCTGGATCTCAATTGTTAGGGCTCGGGTTACGTACCTCAAAAGCTAAAAAACGGAACCCGTGTAGGATCACTTTGTTGTCCGTCCGTCCGTCTGTCTGTCTGGCAAGGCCTTTTTTCTCTGGAACGCGCGGAAGTAGCATGCTGAAATTAATATCAAATACTGAAGCCTGCGGGTCCCTTGAAGCTGTGATAAAAAAATCAACCTTCTAAGTCGACGCAATCGAAAGATACAGTCGTTAAAAAGGTTGTTGCCATACAAATTGCCGATATCCGAAAACCTAAAGGGTACTTTCAGATGTCCTACAAACTTGAAATTTGGTATGTAGGTAGCTCTTATAGCACAACCACTCACAAAAGTCTCAAAATAGATTTCGTAGACCAATATAAGTTGACCCCATACTGCGTACATTTCGCTTAGGAGCAGGGCTCTGCTAACACTGGACTTCTTAAACCACTGGGGAAAAGCGTTAAAATCTTTCTACGGAACCCTCGTGCGCGAGTCCGACTCGCAGTTTTTACTATCATACTAATTGTAACTTGTTATTTTCCCTTGTTCCAGTTCATAATAGTGTCGTTGAAAGACGGAATGTTCAACAACGCGAACGTGCTGTTCCGCACGCGGTTCGTGGACGGCATGTCGGCCGTGCAGCGCACCGTCAACCGGCGGTGAGGCCGGCCCACTGCTGGGCCCAGCGGGCGCAGGGCACGAGACACCCGCTGACAGGACCGTCACGAGACTCCACGGACCAACCACCCTCTGGACACCTAATGTCAGGGCGAACGTTTCCGAAACACAAATGCTCATTTGCACCTATAAATCTTTCTCTCACTTTCGACCAGGGCGGCTAGCACGCGTGCCATTTGGTCGCTTGTCGCTCAGTAGGGCTAGCACGACTGGCCGCTACTTTGTTTGTCGCGCGAGATTATATTACCCGTCCCGTTGCATTCTGAGCGACAGAAAGGACGGGCTGTTGTTCTCGCGCGAGATAGAAGTCGCACTGTGAGTTGTGCTAGACCCACAGTACGTCCTTCACTGATTCCATCACTATGAAAGGGATGCACTGCGCGACAAGCGACAAAATGGCGCGCCGTGCTACATGTGCTATGTCATGTCAAGCGAGATGACAAGCTATGAACCAATCACGACGCACTCCCCCGGCCCGCTCGCCGCGGCTTTTTTCGTAATGACTTTCCAAGTAAATTATAGAAGGTCAGGCAAAAATCAATCTTATGTCTATGTCATAAGCACTTTGACATGTAAAAAACATTTCTCAGTTCAAGTATAAAGACTTGTATTGTATACCGAGTGTTTTTGTCAAGAACTGTTGTACCTAATTTCAAACGTCGATTTCGTTTCAATTTTTAACGGTAAATTACAAGAATCAAACTGTTTTCAATCAAATTGTTTGGACACCAATTTTCATTTACAATTTATAATTATAACAGGTGAAGCTGAACATGAAAAGTGTTTTTGAATAGCAATTGCCCGAAGTGTACATAGTACGATTAGGCATTTATTTCTATTAGAATAGTGTTCGTTAATTAGCAAGTAAGTCTGCTCTGAAATGTCAATTTGTGCCCTTTTGAATGATAAATTAATTGTAATTTAAAAGAATTAAATACGTATTTTTAATTTTAATAAACTGTTTTATTTATTTATTGTCGGAGAACCAACAGCTACAAATTACAGAGTAGGTTATTTCTATAGTAACAATGAAGCCAATTACAGGATCTCGCAACAAGAAACAAATTATCATGATACTCGGGACTTAACCCTCCCGATCTCCGCCAGCTACCGCAATTTTTTTTTTGTTTTTCGTAGTTTTTTGAGTTTTTCATATATTTTTTTTGAGATCGGAATTAAATAGAAATCCATGCATAGCTCAAAGCAATTTCTCGATTTGTTTTTTGCATAAAAAAATACTATAAATAAAACCAAAAAAAAAAGTTTGACCCGATACGGGTCAACGGGAGATGACGTAAGAAAATTAAAAACCTCGACGTTTATTAGTCTTTATTACGCGATAAGTCCCGAGTATCATGATAATGTGTGAAAATCGCGAAAGTTAAAATCAGTACATATAAACAAATTGTACAATAGACTTTTATCTACACACATATCGTAAGTCCTCTATAATGCGTTCAGAAACCGTAGAAAATGACCAGCATTGCAGTACATCGTCGCCTCCGCCCGCCCTGCAGGTCCAGCGGTAAAGTCGAATTCGATGTCGTAATGACTTCGATATCGAATTTGACAACCTACGTAATTTACAATCATAGTGAAATAAAACGGATCACTCACTTATATAAGTCGAGTTCAGTCCGACATGTATAAATAATAATGTGATATTTGTAATTTTTTACAATAAAAAAAAAACAGTTCACGAAACGTCAGCTTGGTATGTTTGTCTATGATAAAAAAAACAGTCAAATTCGTGACAGGTATGGGTATGATATATGCCTTCGGCTTCTGAACCCATCTTAGAGTACCTATAATATGTGTGTAGATAAAGTAATGTATGCAACTCCACATAACTAGGCCTTGAAACACTCGTGTGATCCTATTATGAAACTCAGCTTCGCCTCGTTTCATAAAAACACACTCGTGTTTTAAGGACCCTCATTATGTAGCAGTTGCATAAACATAGCTAGTTCCACCCGAAATTTCTACAAAATTACAGAGTAAATAAAATTTTTCGGCTTTATGCTTAATGCCTAGTTTAATCGAGACGGTCCTTAGCTAAGTTTCATTAAAAAAAAAATCGAAATATTGAACTTTGAAATGACAATATCGGGGGTTTTTCAACTTTTCTAAGTTGGTTATCTAAATTTTCAAGTCTGATTTTCACAGGTTTCCGTTAAATCTATACCCACTCTGGACTATTTATATGGGGGTTATGAATGAATAACTATCAGCTTCCGAAGTTTCTAATAGTTTAAACTGCGGTTAAAGTTCGGTTAACCTCAATTTTGAGTTATTGCACCAGATCAAAGTGAGCCAGGTGCGGCAGGATAAAGTTTCTACAGCTAATAATAATACCATCACGTTGCGGAGGTCCATATTTATGAATATAGTAATTAAAAAACTGGTCAAGTGCGAGTCAGGCTCGCGCATGAAGGGTTCGCCGTTCCATTATCCATAAAAAGAAGACATAAAAATAAGTTGTATTTTATCCGCGAGTGTGGAATTAAAACACGAGCAAGTGAAAGGATACGAAGCGAGTGGTTCTAAAATAGAATCCTGAGCGTAGCGAGTGTTTCAACACACGAGAAGTAAAATACATTTGCACCCGTGTGTAACACAAAACTATTCACCTCACTATAGCGAGGAAAGCGCAACATGCAAAAAAACATCTCATAAAAATTTATCTTCATCACTGGAATCACTATTTTTTTTACGATAATAATATCGTAAAAAAGCAGTACCTACAATTTTAAGGTCTATGACTTAAAAATCATTAAATAAAGCAAAATTTGGTATTTATAAAATTCTCAAACCATTTATCAATTATTTAATGATAATTAATATCAAACGAACCATTATTATAAGCGTTTTACGTTTTGTTATCTGTCAAAAGCTACTTAAGCACGCTCCACTCCAAGGTCAAATTACTTTCCCCACTAGTGGATAAAACGCGATTTTACCCGCTTGTATTAAAGGATAAAAGACGGCTTTCCGAGGTAGTGAGGGGAAAACATGTTTGTTGTATGGAAGCCCCACTTATTTGCTGTTTTTGTTCTTTTTTTATACGACGAGGAAGGCAAACTAGCAAGTGGGTCACCTGATGGTAAGTGAACACCACTGCCCATAGACACCCGTTTGCCATGTGTATCTGTCTGTGGCATCATAGCTCCCAAACGGGTGGACCGATTTCAATGCGGTTTTTTTCAATCGAAAGCTAGTTTATACGAGATGGTTCTAAGCTAAGTTTTATTAAAATCGGTTCACTCGTTTTGAAATATTGAACTTTGGTTAGGTAATATATTATACCATGCATGATTATACCTCTACGATTTCGATAAATAAAAAAATATTGTTATCGAAATTGGAACAAATACCGTACCGACGTGTGATGTCAGAAATTAGAATACTCCGTGCAACCAGCTGGCTCGTTCCAAATACATATTCATGCAATTAATTTGCCCGCCACCCGCCGCGTTAAACAGGGCAAAATCAACTAGCACTCGTGTACACTTAAAATCGCCTCTGTGCATGTTGAAGATACTTGACGTCAGAGAGAGAGACATATTTATTCACACAAATTCAGCACACACACAAAAAACAGTACATTTGACGACCGAATAGCCTAGTGGTTAGAGACGCTGACTATGAAGCTTGAGGTCCCGGGTTCGATCCCCGGTCGGGGCAGATGTTTGTATGATGAATACGAATGTTTGTTCTCGGGTCTTGGATGTTTAATATGTAATTAACAGACTTCAAAAAAAGGAGGACGTTCTACGTTCCACTGTACGTTTTTTTTTTATGTATGTTCATCGATTACTCCGTCAATTGTAGACCGATTTTAATTTTTTTTTTATTCGAAAGTGTATACTCCTGAGGTGGTCCCATTGTCACCAAGTCATGATCTGATGATGGGATCCCAGGGAAATCGAGGGCAACCCTCAAATTTTATAGGCACGTATTATGTGTTTCATATATTTTCAAAGGCTATTCAAGTATTTGCGTCTGGTAGTCATCATCTCATGTTGATGAGCTGATGATGGAAGGTACAACTCCTTAACGGGTAGGAGTTGGAGGATAATTTTGAAAACGTTAAATCATTATTCGAAAGGGTATACTCCTGAGGTGGTTCCATTGTCACCAAGTCATGATCTGATGATGGAATCCCAGGGAAATCGAGGGCAACCCTCAAATTTTATAGGCACGTATCATGTGTTTCATATATGTTCGAAAGCTATTCAAGTACTTGCGTCTGGTAGTCATCATTTCGTGTTGATGAGGTGATGATGGAAGGTACAACTCCTTAACGGTTAGGAGTTGGAGGATAATATTTTAAACATTAACGTAACTAAAAATTGTGAAATAAAAAATCTTTTAACAAAAAGTGAAGCCGCTTTCAAAAAAAACCTCAAAAAAAAAACATAAAATAATCCCCAAAAAGCCATGAGTTTTATGGCCTAGCAGAAATATGAAGTCGGTGCTTCATTCAAAGAATATTCCGCACCGACTTCATATTTCTGCTAGGTCATAAAACTCATGGCTTTTTGAGGATTATTTCATGTTTTTTTTCTGAGGTTTTTTTTTTATTTATTTTTTATGTATGTTCCCCGATTACTCGAAGACGGCTGGACTGATTTCAAAAAATCTTTTTTTGTTTGAAAGGGTATACTTTCTAGTTGGTCCCATTTTCACCATGTCAAGATCTGATGATGGGATCGCAGGGAAATCGAGGGCAACCCTCAAATTTTATAGGGACGTATCATGTGTTTCATATATTTTCTAAAGCTATTCATACTTCGTTGTCCATCTGTCTAACAAGACCCTTTTTCCCTGGAACTCGTGGAGGTTAACGACCTAAGATTTGAATACATGGAAAAAAAATCGGCTGCTTCTCCTGTGCTAATCGTGGTGTAGGGGAAGAGCACGCCACCCGGTGTGTCGAGGATCCGGGTTCGATTCCCTAGGTTGGCATTTTTCTGGTTTTTTTCTGTGTATTCATGTTTCAGTGAGTTTATAAAAAATTATACTCGTGGATGTATCATGCTGAATAATTATTATCAAACTAGCTTATGCCCCTCGGCTTTGCCCCCGTGATATATTTCAAAATGGGCTAGTTCCCTATCCCGTGGGAATTTCTAAAAATTTCTTCCTAGTGCACCTCTAGGGTACTCAAGGTATGTGTTTGCCAAATTGTAAGTCTCCAGGTCCAGTGGTTTAGGCTGTGCGTTGTCTGTCAGTCAGTCAGTCAGTCACGTTACTGTTTTATAGGTATAGATTATTTAGCCCTGCAGCAGTCCCTTGAATCTGATAAAAAAATTAACTTATAATTCAACGCCATGTAAAGATACGGTCACTAAACTAATAACAGTATAGTGGTAGTAATCAAACTTAATCCAGCCTTACCAGATCGTCTTCTTGTTTAGAGGCCTACCGACAGCTCGTCTCCCGTTCCGTGAACGCCATTCGAAAACCTTCTGAAACCATCTGCCATCAATCCTGCGAGCAATGTGCCCCGCAAGCTTCGGAATTCTTAAAGTATTAAATAAATAAATAATACGTATCGTGGGACAATTGACACCAATTGACCTAGCCCCAAATTAAGCGGAGCTTGTATGTATGTATGTACACACAACAAAAATAATACAGATAACAGAACAAAAGCCAATGTACAAAGGCGAACTTATCCCTCAAAGGGATCTCTACCAGTTAACCTTCGGGCGATTGACAGGACATTAGGACAAAGAGTAGACATACAAATAAAAGGATCCGGAACCTGAAACCTGCTTGTGTTATGGGTACTAGGTACACGGTCAAGGAAATTAATTCCTGACCCACCATGGAACCTTTTCACAGTAAACGTCATATAATAGTGACATCGCATAGCTTGACAAGGAAAACCGTTATGACGTTTACTATGAAAACGCTCTAATGGTGTATTAGTAATTAATTTCCTCGACTGTGTACCAGACATTACCTACTAAATACATACTTACAACCTACATAAATACACCATTAAACATTCAAGACTCGAGAACATACATTCGTATTCGTATCATACAAACATCTGCCCGGACCGGGGATCGAACCCAGGACCTCAAGCTTTATAGTCACGGCCTCTAACCACTAGGCCATCTGACTCTATTTCTCCAACTTACAATTGTCAGCTTTCAACGACAATTTGCTGTCAACTACTGACTTGAAGAGCTTTTGTTTTAGCGCGCTTCGTACTGGCCAAGAAATGTAGTTCGAATTGTCATGACAAACCGACATTTGTAATGTTGGTGAAATAGAAGCCAACTCGTCAAGAGTATTCAATTTTAGGCGCGCTCGCAGGTTCTGGCTTATTCTGTATCCTGAACTTTAACCTCTGCGTAGAATACTTAAAGTATGGTTACCTATGTTTGCATACGAGTAACTTAATGCCTAATGGAATACAGCTTCCCGCGGACTGAAAATAGCTAAAGGAAACTCCGCACCTAACTCATCTCCCATCTACCAACATCATACCCTCAGACCCAAGTCATATTACCTGCGTACTCGCAGACTCTCACATCTAACTTTTATTTCCCCAGAGCGAGAACATGTTCACAAACAAATGTAAATCGTGACTCGAAGTTTCCTCGGCAACGGCATTAATGTCGTCACACGAATTAGGAGGAATAGAGCGATTTTTAGACATGTTTAACAGACTTATGAGGGCATTTACTACAGTGCGACGACCGAATAGCCTAGTGGTTAGAGACCCTGACTGTGAAGCTTGAGGTCCCGGGTTCGATCCCCGGTCGGGGCATATGTTTGTGTGATGAATACGAATGTTTGTTCTCGGGTCTTGGATGTTTAATATGTATATAAGTATGTATTTATCTATATAAGTGTGTTTATCCGTTGTCTAGTACCCATAGTACAAGCTTTGCCTAGTTTGGGACTAGGTCGATTGGTGTCAATTGTCCCATGATATTTATTTATTTATTCAGTAAGTGGGAGTACTCAATCAATTCATAAATCAAATTTATATTTAGTATGTACAAGTAAGTAAGTAGGTAAGTACTTTAAATAAAGAAAAATCCTTTTTTAACCCCCGACAAAAAAGAGGGGTGAGAGGTAAGTTTGACATGTGTATCTGTGTATCTGTGTGTCTGTGTATCTGTGTATCTGTCTGTGGTATCATAGCTCTCAAACGGATGGACCAACTAGATGCGGTTTTTTTTAATCGAAAGCTAATGTAATCAAGATGGTTCTTAGACAAGTTTCATTAAAATCGGTTCACCCGTTTTTGAAATATTGAACTTTGAAAAGTCCTTTTTTGACGAAGATTACGAGTACCATCAGACTTGGGGAAAGGTTCTGAAAGGTTGGTCCGGACTTACCGACTGACTGATTCATCAACGTCCAGTCCAAACCCTTATACCAACCTCTGTTCGAGCCGGTGCAGAGTGGTAGGGAGTTAAACAGCGTGTTCTCTGTTATTAATGTATTTTCTGCATCGTAAAGGAGGCCGGGGCTGCGGTGTGCCAGAGCTTATATAACCTTAAGCAGCGCGCTCTATATCACTTACAAACTACATAATATTTATCGTAACACCCTCTGTGGATCGTGCCTTGCACTATATCGAATGCTTTCTAGCTTAAGTGAAATTAGGAACATTATGTTACTTATTAATTGTGAGAGCTTTCGTTAGATGACGCTTGAACAACCTCTTACCTATAAAACTGAAATTTTGCATAGAGGTTTACCGAAAGAGACTAGGGATAAGAAATGATTTCAAAATAATCATAAACGTTATGTTACAAAAGCTAAAAGTACTTACATTTTTTTTATACGACCAGGAAGGCAAACGAGGAAGTGGGTCACCTGATGGTAAGAGATCACCACTGCCCATAGACACCCGCAAGAGAGCTAAGATGAAATACCTCTTGTGCCCGTAATTATACCGGCTGTCTTACTTTCCACACGGGAACACAATATACAGTGCAAGCACTGCTGCTTAGTGGCAGGATTAGCGAGTAAGATAGTGGTAGCGATCCGGACAGACCTCGCGCAAGGTATATAACAATTCTAGCAAAGGGAAAGTTAAAAACCGGCCAAGTGCGAGTCGGACTCGCGCACGAGGGTCCGGTACAAAGATTTCCCTGCTTTGCTTTTGCTTAGGATGTTACTGCCATCTAGTGGCGAGTAGGGGAACAAGCGTCAATGACCCCGCGCCCACGCGTGATCTCGAGCCCGCGCGGCATCCACAAAGTTCTCCTATTCGACGCTAGATGTCGTTAGCAGTGGTAAACGGTGTGTGTGACATACGAGGGGCGGCTGAAAAGTAATCTACCTAACAATGAAATAAAAGACTGTCGTGTCAATTTTTTTTTTTATTTTTCTATATAGTCCCCTGCTAGTAAAATGCACTTATTAAATTTTTCAAATATTGAATTTAAACCATAAAAAAAAATCTTTCGGTTTGTCGTCAAAAAAGGTCCCTGACCAAGGACCCTGAGGTCTCTCTTGAGAAGTCTAAACAGAAAATAGTCACAGGGGGCCAAATCTGGACTATAAGGGGGGTGGTCAATGGTTTCGAAGCCATTGTCTTTAATTGCTAGCTTCGTTGTGCGGGCGGTGTGCACTGGTGCGTTATCTGGTGAGTTCCTTTGCTTAGTTTACCTTCGCGTTTTTCTTTTATTGTCTCTCTTAGTTGATATAGTAAGTTTGAGTAATAATCAGCATTCATTGTAGTTTTCTTCGGTAAATAATCTATGAGCAAAATCCCTTCTGTGTCCTAAAAGATTGTAGCCATAAATTTACCTGCCGATGGACAGACAGATGAATTTCCGAGGCGGCTTCTCATCCTTAAATTTCCACTGTAACGACTCTTGCTTACTTTCCGGGTCCCATTGTCGAATCCAAGTCTCATCACATGTTACAATTCTAGAAATTATTTCATCCTCTTTCCCTCGACTCATGTCCAAAAACTCTTCGCAACATTTGACACGCCTCTCCATGTCAAATGCAGTCAACATTCTGGGGACCCAACGTGAACTAACCTTGGACATGTTCAAATGCTCATGAATTATTTCATTGACTCGCTCTTTACTGACGCCCACATCTCTAGCTATCTCCCACTGCTTCACTCGTCGGTCCTCTAATATAATTTTTTTCACCCTGGCTACATTTTCATCGGTGACGGCTGAAACTGGTCTTCCGCTACGAGGATCATCTTCCAGGCTCTCACGACCTAACTTAAACTGCTTTGACCAAAACTTCATAACAAATTCGGAAGAAAACGAACTGCTAAACACACGTAACATACGCTGTCTGATCTCCGAAGGTGTATTCCCTTCTTTAGTCAAAAACTTAATCACCGCACGCTGCTCGATTTTATCCATTTTCACTTTTTCTACCGACATGTTTGAACCAATTGTAGGAGACAAATAAACGTGATGCAATAAACAAGTGAATGTAATACATTTTGAAAATAGAATAACAAACGAATATAAATCCATACCAGCCAGCATTATTTTTGTATATTACAGCATTATTTTGTACACAGCCAGACATAAAATTTTGGGATTTTGAGACTTTTTGTAGTGGTTGTGCTATAAGAGCAACCTTCATACCAAATTTCAAGTTTCTAGGACAACTGGAAGTACCCTTTAGGTTTTTGGAAATCGGCAATTTGTATGGAAATAGATTTTTTTATGACTGTATCTTTTGATTGCGTTGACTAAGAAGGTTGATTTTTTCACGGCTTCAAGGGACCACAGGCTTGAGTATTTGATATTAATTTCAGCATGCTATCTCTATGCGTTCCAGAGAAAACGGGTCTTGACAGACAGACAGACAGACGGGCAACAAAGTGATCCTATAGTATAAGGGTTCCGTTTTTTCCTTTTGAGGGAACCCTAAAAATGAAATATGTTTGTAGGTACTACAGCTCTCGAAGTCAGAGCGGATTCATATCAAGACGTGTTGGACACATAAATATTTTACGACGCCCTAAAGCTGGGGAAGATTTGTAAATGTGCATGCTGAAGATGAAATACGTATCCATTTTCAGCACGAGGGTGATTAAATGGCCACGTATTCGGAATAATAGTACTTTTTGATACAAGTGCGGAAAGTATGTCATTTTGCACGAGTCCCGAGAAGTCTTGGCCCGAGCCGCCAGGCGAGGGTCGAGACTCGGGCGAGTGAAAATTACAATTCCGCATGTGGATCAAACGACGTTTTTTAATACATTTGCGAAAAAAGGAAAATGAAACAAAAATAAAGGAGTAACTAAAGTAGACTTCATTTATTTCTTTGTGTGGTAAAAATTCAGAGTGCAATTTGAACAATTATTAAGAGTAACATTAAAGACCTTTGCAAGTTCAAAGTTTGACTCAAACTGCTGGTGATCTCGCACGTTTGTGTCAACTCTGGATGAGGTTCTTGCATATTAGTCGGTGTAGAACTACGTCGCCAGCCATCAGAATTTGAGGGTCCTGGCTCAGGTGTAGAAATTTTATCGTAAGCATGAGAGGGGCCTGGTTGGGGTTCACAACTATTACAAAACGTGGACGGATGTTGTTTAGTCTCACACTGTTCAATGGGTGCTGATTGTTGTATATGGAATGACTGTGTTATTGGCTTTCCAATTTTTATCCAATCCAAAACTGGGTAGCACTCAGTCAACAAATTTAACACACATTAGTCACATCTATAGTAAAGAAAGACCACTTAATAACCAGCAAATACCTACCATAACAAGTATTGTGTTTAAAACCTACCTTTGTAGCCAGATGATTCGGAGCTTCGTTAATACATTTTTCAATATTTTGTTTGGTTTGGTTTGATAGGTATCCTTCTGATTTTCTCTTCTAAAATGCAGTCAATTTCGTGTAACTCTTTATGTCAATGTCGTTTTTCATTTTAATCGTACATTTTAACATTGAATATTTTCACCTCATAGTAGATGCCTGATATTTCTTACGGTTCAAGAAAGTGGGCCATTAGTAAGTTTTTCGAGAATGAAACAGCTTTGTTTTCCCGTTTCCAGTCGATGAATTGGTCATGTACACGGCCATGTATTTCTCATCGGACTTCTCCGGTAAAACACAATTACTTGCCATCGGCCATTGTTGCCTTTTCACGTATATCTGGCGGAGTTAAATCTATTCCACAATCGTCTGAATCACTCATTTCTACACAAAAACTTTATTATCACGAGTCACTTGCAAACAGCAAAATTCAACCGTGAATGAAAAAGGCGGGAATGACAAAATTTACTTTTAATTAGTTAACTTTTTTCAACATGGCATCGGTTGTCAGCATTCAGCCAAATCAAAATACACTATTTAGGAAGAGATTTATTGTATCAAGGTAATTTAATTTAATGTAAACATGAAACAGCAATAAACATAATTTTCATTACTTTTTATTTGATTACTTTGCAAATAAATGTATTCTTCGGCGTAAAGAGCAAGCGGTCTTGCTTAATACCTACTCATCTCCGGTCTTTGAAAATACCCAATCAGCCAACATTATGAAAATTGTTCTGGATGATTTTTAATGTTATATAAAGTGTAATTTGTCAAATATGCAATTTAAGTATTTTAAATAAATATGTAATGATAATAATAATAAATTCAAATATACTTACATTATATTTATGAACTAAAAAACAATTACTTTGCTCACCCGCGACCGCGACAGTAGTGGTCGCGGGTGAGCAAAGTAATTGTTTTTTAGTTCATAAATATGGACCTCCGCAAAGTAACGCCTGATTCAATAAATTATTTACATTATATTGTTTCAATACTAAATGACGCATTAAAAAAGTGATTCAATATAACAACTCTTTGGTTGGATGGACGGATGGCTTGGAACAACTGTCAATTTAAAAATAAATGGAAAAGTAAAAAACACCAGAGTGCAAAATATAACTTTCCCCACGATACGTAGCCACAAAAAGCACTACTTTTTAAGCAACTGTATTAAAAAAACTGTTATGCGTTAATAGATTATTTACTTTTTTATCTGACACCGCGCGTCGATTTGTGCATTGAAAAACTCGAACTCAAAAAATATTAGATACTTAAGCGTCCCAACTTTGGTACCCATAATAACTTTGAAAACAGTATTTTGTTTGAAAAATAATTTCATCAATATCTACTGCAAGTGTTTCTGGTCGTTGATTACACTAGGCACTCTGAGCGCCTAGTGTAATCGCCGACCAGGCCAAGAACACGTCTCGATCGCGTTCGCGTTTACCAATTCTCATACTATTTGACACTTTAACGCAAACGCGATCGAGACGTATTTTGTGCTTTTTGATTACACTAAGGACACAGAGGCCCGAAGTACGAATATTCGAATCCTGCGTAACGTAATCGAGTAGGTAGTAACGTTATCGAGAAATTTGTATGACGCTTGGAATAACGCCCGCCCGCGCGTATTTGCTACTAAAATTTAACGAAGTTAAAAAATCAATAAATCGATTATTTTCATTGATTCAGAAAATAGCTCCATCTCTTGCCACTAATGCGTAACTGTAGAAGTTCCGTAGTGGGTGAGCCGCTTGATTAAGCTACTCATAGATGGCGCTGAGGAGAGATCTTCCAAATAAAATATGACACAAGGCATTGAAAAATTCGTTAGGTACACCAACGTTAAGTATAGCTTAATTGGTGGAGCGTGGTACGGATTACCGAGGTTGCTGGTTCAAGTCCAGCTGCTTAACGAATTTTTCTTTGCATTGTCATTGTATGTTTAACGAAGTTTCTCGATTCCGATAAGAGAACGTCACGTCACGCAGGATTCCAATATTCATACTTCGGCCTCTGAGCGCCTAGTGTAATCGCCGACCAGGCCAAGAACACGTCTCGACCGCGTTCGCGTTTAGCAATTCTCATACCATTTGACACTTTAACGCAAACGCGATCGAGACGTATTTTGTGCTTCTTGATTACACTAAGGGCACTGAACAGCCAGCTGAAATAACAACGCATTCAGGCGTCTGGCTAAATCATCAGGCCGGCTCAATCCCAGCAACAGCTTCATTGCGCATAAAATAAAACCTCCCTTCACTTTATCGCCGAGTGTATGCCGAGCTCGATAAATTGCATTAGGCGCGAGTTCAGCGAATTTTTACTGCCTCCAGATTTTGTCCGGCGTGGCCGGGTATACCCTGTGTAGTCGGCCGGGTACAGGGTTACCAAATGAAAGATTCTTGGCAGTTTAGTGACTGATTGACTGCCCGTCCTTGCACAAGGTCCTACCACCCACAAAACTGTTTAAGGCTTGTCTCACGCCAGTACCTATGGACGAAAATCAAATGCTGAGTTGGGATCCCGTGTCGTTTCTTCTCGTTATCTTTTTTTACGACCAGGAAGGCAAACGAGCAAGTGGGTCACCTGATGGTAAGTGATCACCACTGCCCATAGACACTCACAACCCTGGGGGGTTTGCAGATGCGTTGCCAACCTAGAGAGCAAAGATGAAGTGTCTCTTGTGTCCGTAATTACACCGGCTGTCTTACTCTCCACAGCGGAACACAACAGTAGCGGTAGGATTAGCGATTAAGATGGTGGTTGCGACCCGGACGGATCTCGCACAGGGTTCTACCATCCGCAAACCACCACCTTGTATTAATGTCACGAATAAATGTTTTCTTTGCTTCTTTCTGCTCCACCGTTCATCCGTGCAGATATTAACAAGACTGAATGCTGACGTATGGCAACCCTGGCGGGTACAGCCGGTTTATTGGCGCGGCCGGTTTAGAAGGCGTCCATCATTTGTTTTATGTACGTCATGTGCCTTTTCAGTGCGGATGTGGAGACGTTAAATACGGGTTAAGTGGAGAGCAGATTTTGGAAGAACTTTTTTTTTTAATTTTATAAGTGCAGCAAACCTCGTACTTGGCCTATACTTAAGCGTCGCTAGAACTAATTTGGTGCTATTCCGAGAATCAACATTTGGGTTTCATCTTGAATCATGTACCTAGGTGAGTACTGTAGCTGATAGAAGACCTCGCGACCTCATTTTTGAACTTTTTTTTATTAAAAAAAACAAATTAGCACATGAAAAAAATTCTACGTAGGTACCTACCGATTATCGAATCAAATAAAAAAAAACGTTTACATTTTCCGTATTTTTTTTTCTGTAGGTAAGGTTCCGTACCTCAAAAGGAAAAAACTGAACCCTCATAGGATCACTTTGTTGTCCGTCTGTCTGTCTGTCTGTCTGTCAAGATCCTTTTTCTCTGGAACGCGTGAAGGTAGCATGCTGAAATTAATACCAAATACTCAAGCCTGCGGTTTCTTAAAGCCGTGAAAAAATCAACCTTCTAAGTCAACGCAATCAAAAGATACAGTCATTAAAAAATCTATTTCTATACCAATTGCCGATTTCCATAAACCTAAAGGGTACTTCCAGCTGTCCTAAAAACTTAAAATTTGGTATGAAGGTAGCTCTTATAGCACCACCACTCCAAAAAGTCTCAAAATCTTAAAATTTTATGTCTGTCTGTAGATTTCACAGACCAATATAAGTTGACCCCACACTGCGTACATTTTGCTTAGGAGCAGGGCTCTGCTAACGCTGGACTTCTTAAAACACTGGGGAAAAGCGTTAAAATCTTTCTACGGAACCCTCGTGCGCGAGTCCGACTCGGACTTGGCCGGTTTTTTTCTCTGAAACCAATAATAAAACTAACTTTTAACTTTTTTTTTTTACGCTTTTTAGATAAAAAAAAGAGTTATGACTAGTGATAGATTATGACAAACATTACACTATGACTTTCAATTAGAAGAAACAAAACGACCCGAAATCGAGTACCTAACAAATGTAAAGTCCGACGCAAGAAATTCTAACAATATGATAGGTAACCGATAAAAGCGACGCACAAATCTCATACCGCGAGCCCGCGCCTCACCCGAAATCTTCATAATAGCTTACGACCCAAATCAAATGAAAAACCTCACATTCCCGAACTAGGGACAGGGATGCTTAAACTGCGGGCCGTAGGCCCCTGCGGTCCGCTGGCCCGTACTTGGTAGCCCAGGCCACGGGACTTTAATAGTTAAAGTCACTGTCATCATCATCATCATGTCAGCCGAAAGACGTCCACTGCTGGACATAGGCCTCCCCCGAGGCTCTCCGCTCAGATCGGTCTTGTGCTTTCCGCATTCACCGCATTAGGTCAGAAGGTTCTCGAATGGCGTCCGCGGACCGGGAGACGAGCTGTCGGTAGGCCTCCAACAAGATGGAGCGACGACCTGGTGAAGATCGCGGGACCGCGGTGGATGCGGAAAGTCACTATAATAAACATTTATTTTAAAATTACAAAAAATGTGCATTTGCGATACTCACAATGAGCCCTTTCATTTGATATATGTTTTTTTTTTTTTTATACAACGAGGAAGGCAAGCGAGCAAGTGGGTCACCTGATAGTAAGTGATTACCACTGCCCATAGACACCCACAACTCCGGAGGGTTTGCAGATGCGTTGCCAACCTAGAGGGCTAAGATGAAATGCCTCTTGTGCCCGTAATTAGACCGGCTGTCTTACTCTCCACACAGGAACACAACAGTGCAAGCACTGCTGCTTGGCGGCAGGATTAACGAGTAAGAAGTTGATATATGTAACACGATATAGTTAGCAAAACTTTTTTTTTCGTTTTCTAATTTACCCCCAAAAGTGGCCCCCATGCTTAAAATTTGGGTCATCGATTTATATTACCAAATTTCAACTCAATCGGTCCAGTAGTTTCGGAGTAAATTGGCTGTGACAAGATCATCCCATAAGGGTTCAGTTTTTTTCTTTTGAGGTACGGAACCCTAAAAGAGCTAGTAGGTAGTAAGTTTGATCAGTGTATCAACGTATCTTTGGCATCGTAGCTCGCAAACGGATGGATCGATTTCGATGCAGTTTTTTAATCGAAAGCTAGTTTAATCGAGGTGGTTCTTAGCTAAGTTTTATTAAAATCGGTTTACCCGTTTTTGAAATGACAATGTCGTTGGTTTTTCAACTTTTATAAGTTGCTTAGCTTATTAATGTTCTGTGCTAAAAGTAGTTTGAGTACCCCAGCCCCAAGACGTCCTACCACCGTCCAGCGAGGGACACTAAGTTTGATGAATGCCCAGATCACAATGACGGTGATTTATAATTTACCGACTTAAGTATTATTCCTGATTTATTACGGGGCCGAGTATCGCGGCTTTTTGCGGCACTGAATACTAAACGTGCGGAAGGAATTTTTCATAAGCGATTTCCTCGTGACTTTTTATAGGGCGTTGGTAGGTAAAGCTGTGCCCTTAGTGTAATCAAAAGCACATAAATAAAAAAAAATGCGTTTATTTCAGACGACAGAAACTAAAGCCTAAAGTTTTATGGCCTAGCACTAAGCAGCAGAAATATGAAGTCGGTGCGGTGCGAGCGGAATATTCTTTGAATGAAGCACCGACTTCGTATTTCTGCTGCTTAGTGCTAGGCCATAAAACTTTAGGATTTAGTTTCTGTTGTCCGAAATAAACGCATTTTATTTTATTTTATTTATTTATCATTATTTTACAGGACTATTTTACGTTTTCTTTCTAAGGTTTTTTTTGAAGGCGGTTTTACTTTTTTGTTAAGTTTTTTTTTCACAATTTTACGTTGATTTAACGTTATCAGAATTATCCTCCAACTCCTGACCGTTAAGGAGTTTTACCGTCCATCATCAGCTCATCAACATGAGATGATGACTACCGGACGCAAATACTTGAATAGCCTTAGAAAATATATGAAACACATGATACGTGCCTATAAAATTTGAGGGTTGCCCTCGATTTCCCTGGGATCCCATCATCAGAACATGACTTGGTGACAATGGGACCACCTCAGTAGTATACCCTTTCGAATAAAAGAAGAATTTTGAAAATCGGTCTACAATTGACGGAGTAATCGATGTACATACATAAAAAAAAAATACATACAGTGGAACGTAGAACCCTCTCCTTTTTTGAAGTCGGTTAAAAATACGTCTCGATCGCGTTTGCATTAAAATGTCAAATAGTATGAGAATTGTTAAACGCGAACGCGATCGAGACGTATTTTTTGGCGGTCAGCGATTACACTAGGCGCTCTGTAGGCTGTACATGAGTTTTCGAATCCTGCGTAACGTAATCGAGTAACGTTATCAAGGAATTTGGATAACGTCTGGAACAGCGCCCGCCTAACGTATGGAACTAAAATTTAGTATGAGTTTTCTGGATTTCGATACGATAACATAACTTTACGCAGGATTCGAAAACTTCGTGCTCGGCCTACATGGAACAATATTTTGTAAGGTCTGTCATGTCTGTTATTTTCGTGACTAAATAAGCACAGTAACCCTGAAAATTACGTAAACCTTTGACGAAGCTCCGGTTCTGGCCGTCATCCAGCAGCGTATTTGCATAACTATATTGACATTCGTCATCGGATTGCAATGTCAGTTTTTGTACGACTGTGACAAGTTTCCGATACCAATTGTCGGCCCATACAAAAACCGCTTAATAAACACGATGGCGATCTGAAGCGATTTAGACAGTAAGTACCGTGTAAACGTGTGCTCCCAGAGGAAGGACTACGGATTAGTCCGAAATATGTCTGACATACGTGAGTAACCGGTTTATTTCACTCTGCGTGTCACGGTAGTTTCTTGTTAGAAGTAGCACTGACTTAGGTTTGTTCAGTACTCCGAGCCCGAGTTTTCGCCAGCATCGAGTACTTAGTACCTAATACGTTATCGTTGCAAGCCATAGGACATAGGCCTCCTCCGCGGCTCTCCGATCAGACCAGTCTTGTGCATTCCGCATACACCACGGTCTTACGCTCTTAACCAGGTCTTCGCTCCATCTTGTTGGAGGCCTACCTACAGCTCGTCTCCCGGTCCGCGGACGTCATTCGAGAGAACCTTCTGGCCCCATCGGCCATCAGTCCTGCGAGCAATTTACCCGCCCACTGCCACTTAAAACTCGTAATCAGGGTATAATACTAATACGATGCTACATATGGACAGACACAGAAACTTATATCACTACCTCTTTTTCGTCAGGAGTTTGAAAATACCTATAATCGTCCCACGATAACTCTGCATAAGATATTAATTGGCAACCCCGAAAAATCACGCTGTGGTAATACTTTTTCATGTCACTCAGACACTTCTTTAATTAAAAATACCTAATAATTATAGTAGCAATCAAAAGTTGCTCAGTTGCTGTTTTTTTTTAAATATGGCTTTGTCGATTGGAGGAAAAATTTGCCAGTGTTTAGTAGGTTTTGCCGTTGTACGGTAAAAAAAATGTAGAAAACGAAATATGAGAGGTATTTTCATGGTGAATGGTGAATGAACGATGACCTGTTTAATGTTTAATCTAATCAAAAGTTCAAAACGTGTCGTTTGACTATTGCCTTAAACAAACTTTAGATTTCTACTGTTGTCAGTTCGTTGCAGAGTTATCGTGGGACGACTATACCTATAAGGAAATGTAAGAAAACCTCTTATAACCCCTCTGGTATATACTGCATAGCGCAGTAACGAGGTGCCACACGATCCAGTCTTACTTAATTAGTGCGTCATTATGCAGTGTGGGAGCACCTTTATGCAGCGTATGGAAGCACCTTTACACTATTCTTGGAGCTCTTTCTTGTCTTCTCTCCCTAGTGTAGCGCTGGGTAACGACGCGCTTTTGGCCAAGGAAAAAAAAGTTCAGGGGTTATTTTTTAATCTACACACATTATCATAAGTCCTCTATAATGCGTTCAGAAATCGTAGGTAATGAACCAGCATTACGATAATCAGTTTCCATCTTCAAAAACACAATTTGAATAAAAAAACCGGCCAAGTGCGAGTTCGACTCGCGCACGAAGGTTCCGTATTATTATTATTCGTATGGCATAATAATAATAATACGGTACCCTCCGAGAGGGTTCCGTAGAATGATTTTAACGCTTTTCCCCAGTGTTTTAAGAAGTCCGTGTTAGCAGAGCCCTGCTCCTAAGCAAAATGTACGCAGTGTGGGGTCACTTTATATTGGTCATTGACACATACAGACAGACATAAAAACTTAAGCTACCAGTGTTTTAAGAAGTCCGTGTTAGCAGAGCCCTGCTCCTAAGCAAAATGTACGCAGTGTGGGGTCACTTTATATTGGTCATTGACACATACAGACAGACATAAAAACTTAAGATTTTGAGAATTGTCTGGGTGGTTGTGCTATAACGGCTACCTTCATACCAAATTTCAAGTTTCTAGGTCAACTGGAAGTACCCGTTAGGTTTTCAAAGTACGCCAATTTGTATGGAAACGACTCAAACGACCTTTTTAATGACTGTATCTTTTGTTTGCGTTGACTTATAAATTGATTTTAAACAGCTTTAAGGGACTGCAGGTTTAGGTATCTGATATTAATTTCAGCTTGCTAGCTCCACGCGTTCCAGAGAAAAAGGGTCTTGACAGACAGACAGACGGACAACAAAGTAATCCTATAAGAGTTCCGTTTTTTCCTTTTGAGGTACGTGTTAAATATGTTAGAATCCAGCGTTGCGATTGGATGATAGTGGCTAGGGAAAACAGACTTAGTTCAGCAAAAACGCACTTTTAGGGGCAGCCGTGATTGGCCGCCCAGAGATGACTTTGACAGCTGTCAGATGATAGCGCGAAATGCTTTAGCTTGAGAGGTGTCTATGTCTGCTGATAAATTGAAATAAGTAATATTATGCGTAGCAATTAATAATATGTGTAATCTGGTAATGTATTGATGTATGAAGTGGTGAGTGCTATTAAAAGAATGTACCCGTGAGGTTTCTTGCTGGTTCTTCCTACGGAATGGTCGTATCGAATCAGCTCAGTTATACAATGTTGTTGACCAATTAATAAATCAACTATACCACCCAACCGGAGTTTCAATGGATGAAGGAGGAATCGTAACATACGGAACCCTAAAAAATGGTTAATAAAACCACACTCGTATTTTAAGGATCCTAAATATGTAACAGTTGCATAAACTAACTACTACTTTTCATTGTGTTTCGATACCCACCTCATCCATAACCTAACTGCTCTTAACTTCTGTGCTAATTTTGTGTCTTTATTTATAATCCTGAATTTACAAAGAAAATAAACTAGTAAATAAATTCCCACGAAATCGCTTGAAGAAGTACTGGCTTGACGGTTCCTTTTGATTATCAATATCCCAAAAACAGCTGAACCTACGAGGGCTTTGATAAGTACCCGTTTTCTAAATATATTAATATCACTGGCCGCAAATAAGTATACCTTTTTAAGCCATTTTTCAGAGGTGCAAAAAAGTTTAAAAAAAATGGCATTCTTTTGTTTTTTTTCTCATTTGACAACGATTCAGTGAAGGCGTGAACTTAAAATTGTTAAAATGGAGAAAGAACAGTATCGGTCTGTAATAATACTTTATTTACATAATAAAAGCAATTTACAATGACATTAAATCTAAGCTTAAACTAAATAAACTACAACTTAAAACTAAATTAAATCTAAATAAGGCCCCCGTGGCATAGTGCCCAAAAGGCTGGCAGCGTTGCCTCGCTGAATAGCGATGCTGATTCTTTGAGAGAGAAAACTGCCAGCCCTTTGGTCACAAGTTGCATCAACTAAGCGCTTTTGTAATTAGATTCTTATTTTTGGAAGGAAAAACATGTGATGAAATAAAAGTAAGAATGCAAGCGGTTTACCATGAATGTGCTCCATCTATGACAACCGTCAGATATTGGTATTGTTAGAACCTGCTTACCCAGGTAATAACCGCGATGCCTGGAGACTATATAGTTGGACTTTCTCTTCCAAGGAAACTCAAGAGGATCAATCAACTTGCTTTATTCTTGTACAGAACCAGTCACAGTTTTACAGTATCGCCGACTTAAAAGTAGTTTTCTTTCTTTTCTAGACCTGCGCGCTCCGCGCCTCCAACTAGAAATGCGCCCCTGGTCCAATTTATTTTAAAATCCTGTTTTCCGATTGGTCCGCGACATTCTTAACACTTCCGGACCAATCGCCTTCGCCGTTATTTCCCGCCAATTCATCTCCCAATTAGAATAGAGTAAGTATTGCCATTTTTTTAAAAAGTAATCGAAAATAATGCTAAAAAGCAATACTAAAATAATGACTTTAAAACAATAAAATTAAATATTATTCAATAAAAATCACGAACCCTAACAATCGACCATCCTGACGACGTGTGCGTCCTCGCACACGCTACCAGGTGGAAACCTAACAATCGAGATAAGGACCGCAACACGAGACAGTTGCGCAATCTACTACAACAATTACATATATGATTATATAGAACACAGAAAAATATAATATCTTATCGGGTTGCATACTTGCACAGCACGTTTTAGTTACCTAGGAGCCTAATGTGTGTACAATAATTAGCCACAATTCTTAATCACAGTACGAAAGACTATGAAAAACGTATGATTGTCACAGAAACCGGTTTTTCATATTTGCATAATTATTATGTCTCTAAAAGCCGGTGTACTTATTACGTTTTCCATAGTCCTACACAATTCAATTACAAATTTAATTAAGTATAGGTAATTGTAACATTCAATACAGCGACAGCACAATCGCAATTATCGAAAAAAAAAACAGCTATTGTTGGAGTAAGTAAGCAATAAAGACATTACAACTAAATAAAATTCTTGCTTAATGACACACGTAACATTTATTAGGTACCTGTATGAGGTTTGTGTTATAGAGTTGAATTAAACAATTTATTTAAAAGGCAAATTTAAATGGGTCAAAATCGAATCTTAAGTAATAACAGTGTTTAAATTTCACCCTAACAATCAACAATGTTCATTTTAATGTTACTAGCGGTTAAAACTATTCTTACTAAGGTTCAAGTCTAGCCAGCAAAGGGACATCTTAAAAATAATGATGTCGATCGATTGCATCATATGCTTTATGGTCGGCTCAAACGATCGATTAATTGAGCTACCAAAACAGTTGATTCTCGACCCATCGATTATCAAGAAGCCTTACTTTTACTGGCCGTGCCCGAACGATCGATTAATCGGGCACGCCTTACCGATGCCGACACGAGCCGATCGATTGTGCTCGTGAGGGTAGAGCGGGAAACAGGCACTGACACTCACTGCTCCAAGCCAGAGCCGATCGATTACTCTGCTTGATCTGTAACAACATGTAATATTCTGTAGCCTTTATATAGCTTCTATAACCTAGATAATGAAGTAACAATAGGAGATGAACCAAAAGAAATCTAAATTAGTACGAGATATTTTCATCGTTGCTATCGCTACTATCGGGGTCATTGTCTTCGACTTGCAATGCCGCCAGATGTATCCAAGGCCTCATGCGATCTGCCGCAACAGTAGTCGGCCGCCTACTCTCTGTACCTCTTAGCCCCGGTATGGGAGCTACTGTGTATCGGTCCATGCCTAAAACTTTGGTGACACGATATGGCCCTACAAAAGAAGACATAAGTTTCTTGCTTTGACCATTGTTGTCAAAACAAGTTTTTGTTATTTTTACGAGCTCACCTTCGCTGTAAATATGAGCTGGCTTTTTACCCTTGTCGTAACGATATTTCTGTTTGCTCTGCTCGCTATCTATCTTAGCCTTAACTTCCTCACGAATATCGGACCTGTCAGTGCTCTTAGAACAACCTAGAGTGGCTTCGTTTAAAATGGGGTTCACTTCACCGTTCATGCACATCCCAAACATTACCTCGGAGGGAGTCTTTCCGATAGTTTTCTGGATTGTGTTGTTGAGGCCCCACTGAATCTTACCCAGGTGACTATCCCAGCTCTTCTCACCGTGTTTACTACACAATGCCTTCAAAGAGTCGAGGACCGTGCGGTTGTACCTCTCGACCTGGCCATTTGACCTGGAACTGGCCACTGCGTTAAGAACGTGCTTCACGCCTTTATCTAAACAAAATCTCTTAAAAGTGTGCGACGTGAAACAGCTACCTCGATCGCTAATGATACGGTCAGGGTTTCTAAAAGTACTAAAAATATCCTCCAGCGATCTGACGACGTTCTGCGTGTTAGTGTTCCTAACAGGCTTGAGAAAACAAAACTTAGTGAACCCATCGACTACGACAAACAGATGTGTATGTCCCTTATCAGACCTTACAAAGGGCCCGAGGTGGTCCAAATGCAAAGTGTGAAAAGGTACCTCCACCTTCGCGATGGGGTGGAGGAGTCCTTCGCGGGCGCTTGTATTGTCTTTAGCATAAGCACAATTAATACAAGAGCTCACGTACTTCTTGACGAATCTGGACATCTTGGGGAACCAATAATGTTTTCTTATTCTTTCCAGAGTTTTTTCAACCCCAAAATGTCCAATTTCATCGTGATTAAGACGACATAGCTGCCACCTTGCCCCCTTTGGTACTACCCATCGAATCTCGTTTTCGTCACCATTAAGAACTCGGAATAATTTATTGTCCCTGACGACATAATTATCTTTGATGTAACGTAGACTTTTCTCATCAAGATGACTACTCAATATGTCTTTTATCCTACGCAGCTCAGAGTCACCGAGCTGAAGTGTATGCAACCAATCCTCGCCACTAATTGACATTACTGCCGGATACTGGTCCCCGACCTGCTCTGACGATCCAGCGACTGGATTACGAGACAACGCATCAACATGACTCATCTTAACCCCGGCCCGATATTCAATAGAGCAGTTAAATTCTTGTAGCGTCAACCACCAGCGAGCTATCCGCGGGATAAGATCTCTTTTGGAGAACGTAGAACGCAGCGCGCTACAATCTGTAACGATTTTGAATTCCATTCCTAAAAGGTAAATTCTAAACTTGCGGAGCGAACAAACGACTGCTAGAGTCTCCAACTCATAAGAGTGGAAGTTTTTCTCCTCCGGAGAGGTCTGGCGGCTGTAGTACGCCACAGGACGAAGAGAGTCACTGCCCGAGGACCGCTGCAGGAGTATACCACCAACACCTACTCGGCTCGCATCGGTATGCAACTCAAACATTGCTGCGGGATCATAAATTACTAAAATGGGCCTTTCGACCAATTTTCCTTTTAACGTCTCGAAAGCCTTTTCTTGAGAGTCACCCCACTCCCATGCTGCGTCCTTCTTAAGAAGCTTACAGAGGGGAAAAGATATCTGCGCGAAGTCCTTAATAAATTTGCGAAAATAACTCGCCAATCCTATGAATTGGCGAACGTTATGTACGTTCTCAGGTCGAGGGAACTTCATCACACTAAGAATTTTATTTTCTCCAGGTCTTACACCGCTTGCACTAATCTCGTACCCTAGGTAATCTATCTCCCTACGCAAGAATTCACACTTTGACAAGTTTAATGTGAGATTAGCCTTGTCTATCATCTGAAGCACTTCCTCTAGTCGACCTAAACACTCTGTGGAATCCTTGCCGAAGATTAAAATATCGTCTATGTACGCCGTCGCCTTGCTGAAACGAGCAGAACCTAATATAGTATTGATCATCCGCTGGAACACGGCAGGTGCGTTCGCTAAGCCGAACGGCATGCGGTTGAACTCATACTGTCCGTCCGGCGTCACGAAAGAGGTAAGATGCTTACTCTGTTCCGCAATGGGCACTTGGTAGTAGCCCGATGCAAGGTCGAGCATTATAAAGCAGGCCTGCCCAGCTAGACGTGCTATTTCGTCCTCAATAATGGGCATCGGGTACCTCTCCTTTACAGTCACAGAATTCAGTTTACGAAAATCGACGCACATCCTTGAAGACCCATCCTTTTTTCGAACAAGTAAAATTGGGCTTGCGTAATCAGAGACAGACTCCCTAACTATTCCGGCCTCGAGCATCTCTCCTACCATGGAGCGCACCTTTTCACGTTCGTGATGAGATAACCTGTACGGGCGATAGACAACTGGTCGCTGACTGTTTAACTCTATGTTCATCTCTGTCACATTAGTACAACCTAAATCCTTTAGTGAGGAAGCAAAACAGTGCTGGTATTTTTCTAACATCAACAATAATGTCTGCTTGGCTTCTTCTGAGGCTGTCTTGCAGACTTGTACCTGACTCTTATCGAATATCGAAGCTGGTAGAGTCTCGTTAGAAGTTTCTGTAATAAGTCTATTAACGACATTGACGCGTTCTGCACGACAAAAAACAAGGTTAGACATAATGCGACAGGAATCTGAACAAGGCACGACCAGTACGTGGATACGACCGTTAACTGAACGATAGAGCCCACCGCCAATAAAATATTGTTCGCTCGGTTTCCCCGCTACATAATTTTTGACAAGGACATTACCATCAAACGAGGGCTTAGTCTCGACTCTAACAGACGCCGCACCAGAAATCTCTATGGTACCCGTTGGTGAGAACTTCACTAAAGTTTCACTATCATCGCTCACTTCAGGAAGAGGCAGTTCGTTGACAATAATAAAAAACTGTAGCTTATTCATATCTTTGTAAACCGATATGTGTGGTTGCTCTGTAAATGACTGCCCGATTAGAACAGGCACTTCCAACAAATGATCGTTCACAACCTTACAAGAAACTGCAGCATCCACACCATCGACGCTCACATTAGCCGTGAGCTCCCCTAATGACTGAACTATCTCATTGCCAAATCCCTTCATAAGTGATGATGTTTCATTGTGAGACATTCCTAAATCCTTAGCAACAGATTCTCTAATCAAGGTGACGTCACTACCAAAATCTATGAAAGCCTTAATTGGAACCCCGTTTAATTGTACGTCCTTTATAAATTTCGAACCTCGGTTACCAACCAAGTCTTTACTCATATGATCAATTCGCATGGTTTTCCCTATTGGTAGAGAGGCATTGTTTGGTTTATTACCGGGCTTGCTATAGCACTTGTCGGTCGTGTGTCCGACCTTACCGCACTGCGTACATTTAACTAGCGGTTTAGGGCAATACAAGAAACTGTGGCCCTTCTCTTTACAGTTATAACATCCATCTGCTTGTGGCGCTTTACCCCCCTTATTCGCGTTGCTAATGTTAGCATTGTTAAAGTTTTTATTTCTAATTTGGGACCGCTCTATAATGTTAGAAAAACTAGAGCCTTTATTACTAAGCAGATGTTGCAACAGTTGACCGGGCTGGGAGCAGCGAAGCGTCAAAGCACCTAACCGAAGTGCCCTATCACTTAGACCGTGTATTATACAATCTACGGCACGTCTACCTTCTATTTCACATTGATTTACAAGGCTTAATTTTTCGTAATAGTATACTTCTATCGGCTCATGAAATTTACTTTTCCTTCTAGTCATATCCTCCAAGGTCTGGCCATAGTTCTGTTCGCACGGGAAAGAGTTTGTCAGTTTCTCTTGCCACTCTGTCCAGGAGAAAAGAATGGTGCTTAGACTTTCATACCACGTCTTGGCCAGACCTTGCAGCTTTTGCATAGCGAAATGAGTGGTGGTCCGTTCATCCCACCCATATACCGAAGCGCACTCGTTAACTTTTCTCAACCAGGTATCGATTCTCTGATTTTTAGTAGAGGGATCAAAATCAGGTAATATATTTTTGTGATCTATCTTTTGGAATGGTTGTGGAGTACCCTGGGCTACAGGTGGTAATGTCAAACCATCCCTCATTTGTTTAAATATGTCAATCAAATCTCGTTTAGAAAAAGAGGGACTATGTGACCTTTCATTATATTCCGCGTCGACGCGGCGTGCTGCGGGCTGGTCGACGTCCCTGCTGCGTCGCTGGCGGCTGCGAGACCGCTGTTCGCCGCTGCTCTGCTTGCGGCTGCGAGACCGCTGTTCGCCACTGCGCTGCTGGCGGCTGCGAGACCGCTGTTCGCCACTGCGCTGCCGGCGGCTGCGAGACCGCTGTTCGCCGCTGCGCTGCTGGCGGCTGCGAGACCGCTGTTCGCCGCTGGCCCGTGAAGCGTGAAGTTCTTCAGCAGCTCGTAGTCGCTCTCGCTCGTACTGTAGCTCTCGCTCCAGAAGAAGACGCTCCCGTCCGCGCTCGAGATCAGGCCGAGGGCGCCCGGGACTGGGCGGCCGCGGTCTGCTTCGGCTGCGAGTGGCGGTGCGGGGCTCTCCGTGCCTCGGAGTCGAGAGCCTGCGCCTTACCGGACTCTCGTCCTTTTCCTGAAACTCACCACGAAATTAAATGTTAATAAGCAGTCAAGGAAAACATTTAATTAACATCTACAGGGATAATTGCAAACTACCCAAAAATGTTGGGGTACTAGGCGAGCTGACGTAAAGCAAAATTGAATAAAACAGTAAAGGCTTTGAAGAAAACCTTAGTATTTGAGATGAGAACAGAAAAGAATAATCTTAATCAATCTCTTAGCGGCCCTGCCCAACCCAAATTTCTTCCGATAATGTTGCGACATTGGTAGCTTAGTTCAACATTATACAGCTTTACATATCGGTAGGCAAGCAAATAACCATAAATCTAATTGAATGTAAGGTAGATATAAACCGGAAAAATAGAAAACAAAGCGGTTTTTTTTTTGTTTCGATTTTAACGGTTTTTCCATTATGTAATTTTAGCATCATCCCGAATGGCACACCTACCTCCCACATAATAATAGCAATAAATATCTAAGTAAGATAATATTTTACACTTTAGACGGCACAAAAATCAGAATCGCGCCATAGCAGTGCTTGTTAGCAGTAACTGTTAGTTAAGTATAGAAGTTTTGCACAAAGAAAACAGTCTGAAGCCATTTAGCGACTTATAAAATTAGCGTTTCACATCTAGGATTGACTAACCCAACAATTGACTATTCAATATGCACCCAATTGCCGATATAGATTTTCACTTTTACCATCTTGATAATACAAGCGGTGTTAATAATAGGGTAGTTTCACCTAGGTACTTACTCAAACATACCGAACGGAATCTAGACTAATAATTATAAACTGTATTAGCTCGTTTAACAAAATTGGGCGTGTACTTACATGCATTATTGATGTCACTTGTCACTTCTGAGATGTTAGAACCTGCTTACCCAGGTAATAACCGCGATGCCTGGAGACTATATAGTTGGACTTTCTCTTCCAAGGAAACTCAAGAGGATCAATCAACTTGCTTTATTCTTGTACAGAACCAGTCACAGTTTTACAGTATCGCCGACTTAAAAGTAGTTTTCTTTCTTTTCTAGACCTGCGCGCTCCGCGCCTCCAACTAGAAATGCGCCCCTGGTCCAATTTATTTTAAAATCCTGTTTTCCGATTGGTCCGCGACATTCTTACCACTTCCGGACCAATCGCCTTCGCCGTTATTTCCCGCCAATTCATCTCCCAATTAGAATAGAGTAAGTATTGCCATTTTTTAAAAAAGTAATCGAAAATAATGCTAAAAAGCAATACTAAAATAATGACTTTAAAACAATAAAATTAAATATTATTCAATAAAAATCACGAAACCTAACAGTATAATGAGTTTAAGCGGGGGAGAACAACCGTTTTTGATGAGGATCGCCCAGGCCGGCCAGTTGAGGTGACTACAGACGATATGGTTAAGAAAATTGAAATATCGTTTTAGCCGACCGCCGAATTAAACTTTGAGAAATCGTTGATGCTGTAAACGTTTCAATCGAGAGGGTACAACACATATTAGAAGAAAAATTGGGTATGAAGAAAGTATCGGCGAGGTGGGTGCCGCGTTTACTCACGGAGGAGCAAAAACGGAACCGACTGACTACTTCGGAGCAGTGTTTGGCCGTGTTCAAACGTAACCCGAAGGAGTTTCTGCGTCGTTTCGTGACCGTGGACGAAACGTGGGTCCACCACTACACCCCGGAAATGAAAGAGCAGTCGAAGCAGTGGATTTTACCGGGTGAACCTGTTCCAAAGAAAGCATAAACCGTCCCATCGGCTCGAAAGGTCATGGCGACCGTTTTTTGGGATTAGCAGGGTATTATACATATTGACTATTTAGAAAAGGGAGAAACAATAACAGGGCAGCACTATGCCAATTTATTGGATGAATTTGACGCCGTGTTGAAGGACAAACGACCCCATTTAAAAAAGAAAAAAGTACTGTTTCATCACGACAACGCCCCGGCTCATTCGTCCAGAGTTGTGGCGGCTAAATTAGCACAGTTACGCTACGAACTATTGTCTCACCCCCCGTATTCTCCAGATTTGGCCCCATGCGATTTCTTTTTGTTTCCCAACCTAAAAAAATGGCTCGGTGGCAAGCGATTTGGATCAAATGACGAAGTCATTGCCGCCACAGAGGCCTATTTTAATGACTTTCAAAAATCATACTTTTTGGATGGTTTATTGAAGCTTGAGTATAGGTGGAACAAATGTATAGAGGTAAAAGGTGACTACGTAGAAAAATAAATGCATATATACAAAAAAAAAATGATTTTTTTTTCCGTAAACGGGTATTTATCAAACAGCCCTCGTAATGTAATGAAATGACACTTAACTAAGAACTATCTCGATTTTTAACCCTCGACGAAAAAGAGGGGTGTTATAAGTTTAACCTGTGTATCTGTGTGGCTGTGTATCTGTGTATCTGTCTGTGGCATCGTAGCTCATAAGTGGATGGACGGATTTGGACGCGGCTTTTCTTAATCGAAAGCTAGTTTAATCGAGATGGTTCTTAGCTAAGTTTTATAAAAATCGGTTAGGCCGTTTTTGAGATATTAAACTTTTAAATGTCTCAAGTACAGATCCCAGATGTGAGAGCCCGTTGATGTCTTTAGTATGGCTAAGTTCGGAAATTCGTAATCCGGGAGCCCGTTGATGTTTTGGATTTTTTGTTGGTTTAAGTCGAATAGTAAAATATATATTGTGAAGTGAATGTAAAAAACATGGAATAAAAAACTTAAATTGAAAATTTAAAAACTTCCGACGAAAAAAAAGCAGACAGCAAAAATGCGAAAAAAAGGAAAAAAATAATGCCTTATATATTTTGTTAGTATGGATTAATATAGTATGGATGGAAGTGTGGATCGGCCCTTTCAGTTCAATATACCTAGCAAAATTTTTATCTAAGCGTTGTCGGTGTCGAGGGATCGCTAAAGTTAACAGCAAATTAATAGTACGTTATTGCCGAGGCCCGGAAAGTAGGGAATTGCCTGACGAGGTGGTTTGCAAGCCGAGCATCGCGAGGCTTGCAAAAATGCGACTCAGGCAATTCCGGTTTCCGTCGAGGGATAAATAGTGCTTTTCTCAAATAATGTGAGGAAATTAAAAAAACCTAATTTGCAAAAAAAAAGGAATTTAGTAAGTAGATAAATCACGAAATACGTTAACAAAAATTAAAGTGTTCAATTACTTGATGTTAAATGTGATTAAAAATTATGTCGAATTCGAGCTTACCGCTGCAAAATTACACCAAAATCAACACCCATGACTATTTTTAGTGACATAAATGTCAAACTGTCATCCGTCATCTTGGGTTCAACAAATATGTCAAATTCGAGCTCACTGCTGCCAAATTACTCGAAATCGATACCTATGACGATTTTTAGTGAAAAAATGACAAACTGTCATCCGCCATATTGGATTCAAAAAATAATGTCAAATTCGAACTCACCACTGCCAAATTACTCGAAATCGATACCCATGACGATTTTTAGTGAAAAAAATTACTAACTGTCATCCGCCATCTTGGATTCAAAAAATAATGTCAAATTCGAACTCACCGCTGCCAAATTACTCGAAATCGATACCCATGACGATTTTTAGTGAAAAAAAATGACAAACTGTCATCCGCCATCTTGGATTCAAAAAATAATGTCAAATTCGAACTCACCGCTGCCAAATTACTCGAAATCGATACCCATGACGATTTTCAGTGAAAACAAATGTCAAACTGTCATCCTCCATCTTGAATCCAAAAAATAATGTCAAATTCTAGCTCACCGTAGCAAAATTACACGAAATCGACACCCCTGTGATCATTTTATTTACAAAAAATACAAACTGTCATTCGTAATTTATGATTGAAAAAAAAACCTAACACACGCACTGCGGTAAATCGGGGTGGCTTGGCTGTATGCAATTATTCTTTGGCCCCATTTTACATGTTACAACTTTTAAAATGTTAATAAAGCGGGAAAAAATGGAATTTCATACGGAATGGTATTTCGGGAAAAATTTATCGAAAGCCATTTTCATTCACCTTCTTCGACGGATTCTGAGTTTAAAATTTTGAATGAAAAAATTAGGTGCTTCCCGGGTTCTATTTTCAAATGGAAAGCGAGAATTTCCGAGCATGTTTGAGAAAAGTATGTTGTTTTATAGAAAGAATAGCTGTGGTTGACTTTAGCGATCCCCCGACACCGACGACGCTTAGATAAAAAATTTACTAGGTATATTGTAACTGAAAGGGCTAATCCGTACTTCCATCCATACTAATCCATAGTAACAAAATATATTAAGCATTATTTTTTACTTTTTTTGGTTTTTATTTTGTCGGCATTTTTTTGGCTGCTTTCTTTTTTCGTCGGGGGTTTTTAAATTTTTAATTCAAGTTTTTTATTTCATGTTTTTTACATTCATAGCTTTCGATTTAAAAAACCGCGCTCAAATTTGTCCATCAGCTTGTGAGCTATGATAGACAGACACACACCTCTTTTTGCGTCGGGGATTTTAAAGGACACTGACGGAAAATTTAATTTAAAATTTCAAATCCCTCCAAAATGTTACACTAATTTATTTATGTACCTAGGAGGGTTTGAAATTTGTTTTATTCGACGAGGAAGACAAACGAGCAAGCGGGTTACATGATGGTAAGTGATCACCAATGCCCATAGACACCCGCAACCCTGGAGGGTTTGCAGATGCGTCGCCAACCTAGAGAGCTAAGATGAAACGCCTCTTTTGCCTGTAATAACACCGGCTGTCTTACTCTCCACACCGGAACACAAAAGTGCAAGCACTGCGAGTAAGATAGTGGTAGTGATGAACCTCGCACAAGGTCCTAGCTCCTTAACAAGGAGCTATTATAGTAATTATAATAATATTATCTTTGTTACTGCTGAGCGCAAGATAATATTGTATAGCGGGCATAAATAACTAAATTTAACCAGCAAACACTATCGGCGTACATCTACATAACTTACAGCTTGCCTATGTTTGCTGTTCTCGAGTCTGCCGAGGCTCTATATTATATTCATACGTCTGGGCTAATTTACATTATGAAATTTGTATTTACGATTTTGCAGACTTCACATAAATAATCAGGAATGATTAAATCCGCAGTAAAACTAAAGTTACCGACATAACCTGAACAATTGCGAAACTTGAGTGGCAGTGGGCGGGGCACATTGCTCGCAGAACTGATGGCCGCTGGGATCAGAAGGTTCTCGAATGGCGTCCACGGACCAGGAGACGAGCTGTCGTTAGGCCTCCAACAAGATGGAGCAACGACTTAGTAGGGATTGCGGGACCGCGGTGGATGCGGAAAGCACAAGACCGGTCTGAGTGGAGAGCCTTGGGGGAGGTCTATGTCCAGCAGTGGACGTCTTTCAGCTGACATGATGATGATGATGATGACATTAAGCCAGTACCTACAGGCGTCCGCGGAGGCGCGGACCGGGAGACGAGCTGTCGGTAGTCCTCCAACAAGATGGAGGGACGGGACGACCTGGTAAAGATCGCGGGATCGCAATGAGGAAAGCACAAGACCGGTCTGAGTGAAGAGCCGTGGGGGAGGCCTATATGTCCAGCAGTGGACGTCTTTCGGCTGACATGACATGACAGTGCAGGGTGAGTTTCCAAGAGGCGAGGATAAAAACGCATGCATTATTAACCAAGCATAACACTAATACCAACAAACAAATTCAAAATTTTATTTAGCAGATAGGCAGTTGAAAGCTCTTTTTAACGCCCGACGAAAAAGAGGGGTGTTATAAGTTTGACCTGTGTATCTGTGTATCTGTGTGTCTGTGTATCTGTGTATCTGTATGTGGCATCGTAGCTCGTAAATGGATGGACGGATTTGGACGCGGCTTTTTTTATCGAAAGCTAGTTTATTTAATCGAGATGGTTTTTAGCTAAGTTTCATAAAAATCGGTTTGGCAGTTTTTGGGGTATTAAACTTTTAAATGTCTCAAGTTCAGATCCCGTTGAAGTCTTCAGTATGGCTAAGTTCGGAAATTCGTAATCCGGGAGCTCGTTGATGTCTTGGACTTTTTTGTTGATTTAAATAATAAAATATGTATTGTGAAGTGAATGTAAAAAACACGAAATAAAAACTTAAATTTAAAATTTAAAAAACCCCCGACAAAAAAATCCTAATATAAAGTAAAAAACGTAAAAAACAATGCACAATATTGTATTTTGTTAGTATGGATGGAAGTATGGATTAGCCCTTTCAGTTCAACATACCTAGCAAAATTTTTATCTAAGCGTTGTCGGTGTCGGGGGATCGCTAAAGTCAACAGCAAACAAAGTATGTTGTTTTATAGAAAGAATAGCTGTGGTCGGCGTTTTTTGTTGTCTGCTTTTTTGTCGGGGGTTATTTAAATTTTACACGTAATTTTTTTGAGTCTACCAGCGCTTTCGGAAAGACCATGATTGCCAAGAAGAATGCGCTCCAAGAAACTTGGCACAAAGTATTTTTTTCTTAAAACAAGTTACATTAACTCTTACAGTACGTAACCACTAACCACAGATGAATAACACAAAGAAACCTCACTGTATCATTAGAAAATATTTCAATTATCGCCTAGCATAGTCTCGCCAATTAATTTTCACCAAAGACACGCAATGAGACAAATTTTCCATAATACAAATTTCTCTATCCTCGTCTTTTTAACCGACTTCATAAAAGGAGGAGGTTCTCAATTCGTCGGAATTAGTTTTTTAGTCCCGTCTCGTCTCGTCTAATTTTTAACCCCCGACAAAAAAGAGGGGTGTTATAAGTTTTGATAGATAGATAGATAGATAAAGTCTTTATTTTTCACAACACAGGAAACACAAACATGTATAAAACAGTGCAATTAGGTACATTCGGTATACAAAAATGAACAGAGAATACAAAACAGCAAGAAAAACTGGAAACAGTAAAAAAGAGAAAGAAAGACGAATAACAATGTTGTTTAAATGTACGTTTGTGAGTGCCAAGTGCCGTGAAAAGAAAGGTGCTGACTCAGCATAAAGCTGCGGAGACCGCAGCGCTGGTATTCTGCCAGGACCAACTGAGCCAGACCTGTGGAATACGCAAGAGGAAACGAATGCTTATTGTATAAAATAAAAATGTACATTAATAAGAAAAGGGGAGAAATATAAAACAGGCTATATGTATACTGAAATTGCGGAGCGAGGAGTGAAAAGGAGAAAGAGAAGAATGGGTGTAATATTACAACAAATAATTATATTTATTGAAGGTCGGAAACAGTGGCGGGTGAATTTTAGACATTACGCTTTTGGATTGTTAATAAATGTAAACGAAATTTAATTTTGAATGAAGTTTTAGAGTTAAGATTACGTATTGGCGGGGGAACATTATTCCAGCATTTAGTTGCTCTATATCTAAAACTTCCCCTAAAGGCAGCGGTTCCGTGGCGAGGCATCGCCAACAAAACCGCACGAGAGGGCCTGGCACCAAAAAATCTTTTTGAAGCGGACCAAGTTAATTTTTTATAGAGATAACTAGGAGCTTTAGTTTTAACTATGTCGAACAGGAGGCAAGCAAACATAAGCTCCAGCCGATTAGCCATCCTCAGCCAGTTGGCATCGTTTATGTAAGGCGTAACATGGGATCGCGGAGGGATCCTAAAACAATACCTAGCACAGGCATTCTGCACCCTTTGAAGAAGTTGCTGAGAACGTGCTAAAAGGCAGGGTCCAAAGGCAGTCAAACAATAATTTAGTTTAGACAATACAAGCGACTCACACAGTCTGATGCGAAGATCAACACTTAAAAAGTCTCCTACACTGTACAAAACTTTGAGGCGGTACAGACAATTCCGAGATGTCTCAATCACATGCTTTTCGAACCGCAAGTTGCTGTCCATTACAACACCTAGGTTGCGCGCCTCAGCAACACGATCAACCTCCACGTCGTCAATCACAATCCTAGGGTTACGTGATAAAACTCTACTAACCTGATTCAAGGATCCGAGCACCATGTATTTGGATTTAGAGGGATTTAGTACCAAAGAGTTTCTGCTAGACCATTCCAAAATACGTTCAAGGTCCGCATTAATCATAGCAATGGCAGCATCAGAATCACGAGGATGAAACGAAAGGTAAATTTGTACATCATCAGCATATAGGTGAAACTTACTGTGCCTAATACACTTTGTAATGTCAGAGCTATACAAAATGAATAGCAGCGGACCCAAGATCGAACCCTGCGGCACACCCCTGGTTACAGGGGCAGGATCAGACAGCAAGCAGCTGCCATTATTTTGACTCACTTTTACAAGTTGTTGGCGGTCCCTAAAATAGCTATCAAACCAACGAATAGTATTACAATCAAAACCATAATACTGCATTTTAGACAGAAGCAAAGGAACATTGATGCAATCAAAAGCGCGTGAAAAGTCCAACAATACCATGATGGTACTTAAACCAGTATCCTGTGCAGCGAGGACTTCATCAATAACGTCATGAAGTGCCGTGCCAGTGCCTCTCTTCTTTCTAAAACCCGATTGCATTTCAGGAAGCATATTGTTGGCTTCTAAATGGGCAGACATTTGGTCATACACAACCTTTTCCAAAATTTTAGAGGGATAAGGTAGGATGCTAATCGGTCTGAGATCTTTTAACTCCAATGGGTCATTTACCTTAGGAATTGGACAGACAACTGCAGTTTTCCACGCAGATGGAACCATCGAGGTCTTAATGGAAGTGTTAATTATATTGGTGATTACTGACAACGTTCTTGGTAAAGTCATTAATATCATATCGAAAGTTATTCCATCGTGGCCCAAAGCATTGGACTTCATACGCAAGAGGAGCTTACCGACCACATCCTCATCAACGGGCTTTAACGCAAAACACACGCCTTCACAGCAAACGTGATGTTCAAAGTAGGTCATAGAGGCAATATTTACAGTGTCGCTACATGGCACGTTTAAAAAGTGACTATTCATACTTTTTGGGTCACTAAAATTATGAGGCAGCCCAGAGACATTCTTAAAATTAGGAACTATGTCTTTTTTAATGTTTTTCCATAGCAACTTAGGATTGTTTAAGTTAATATTAATATGCTGCTCAAAGAAAGCTTTTTTTTCATAAAAAAGGCTCGAGTTAACGAGGTGTTTCAGGGTCTTATATTGTGTTTTATCGTCATCTAATTTAGTTTTGCGAGACTTATTATGCGCAGCATCTCTAAGCTTCATCATAAGGCGGACATTATCGGTAAGCCAGGGCTTGGACGACTCTTTAATAACTATTTTCCTCACAGGAGCATGGGCGTCGAATAAATTAGTGAAAAAACTATTGAATTTATCAGTTTTATCTTCAACCGAGGATAAATCAAGGATACACTCCCAATCAATAAGACACAAGTCTCTATTAAATAAATCTAAGTTTATATTTTTAAGACAGCGAGTTGTAACTATTCTTGGAACAGAAGATTTTGATTTTACCTGGAGTTCAATAAATACCATGGCATGGCCTCCGAGTTCCGCGATATGATCAACCTCAAAGCTCTTCACGTCAGCCTCAGTACATATAAGGTCAATAAGGGTAGCGCTATGGTCCGTAAAGTGAGTAGGTTGAGTAATGTAGTTTTTTATACCGTTGCAGTCCAAAAATTGATGCAAACACTTAGTTTTGTTGTCACAAATATTAAGCAGATCAATATTAAAGTCACCGCAAATAATAATTTTGTCAAATTTAGAAAATGAGGCTATGGTGTCGCTTAATGCATCAAGAAATACTCCTGTACTAAGCCAAGGAGGCCGATAGGCCGTGCCAATAATGAAATTAAAACAATTTAACTTGACTCTGATCCACATTTGCTCTACATCATCCACAATAGGGTGCTTACATATTTGAGCACTTAAATTGTCCTTAATGTAGAAGCCCACGCCTCCACCACTCCGTCGAGTGCCCAGCTTTCGCGGTGTATGCCTAAGCTTGTAGCCGTGCAGTGAGGGCGCGCAGCTCTCTTTGCCAGCCTTCAGCCAGGTCTCGTTAATAGCTAAAATGTCTGGTTTTAATCGTTGAACAGCGACACAGAACTCATCATGCTTACGAGTAGCACAAAGGGAACCCGCGTTGAAAAGCCCTAATTTGAAGTGTTTTTGTTTAACCATTATAAAGATAAGGTAATAAAATACGCTTATAAAAGACAGGGATTAGTATACAGGTACAGGGATAGTCGAGGCAGGCGGAAGCAGCAATATGAGGAATAGGGGCAAAATACGCAGCAAACTCAGAGCTATACATAATAAATAAGCAAGAAAGCGCTACTTGACTCAGCGAGGAGCAATATTTCTCTACTTTAGACAACACATGGCACCAACAATAACAACTCAAGTTAGTCAGAGATATAAAGAAGCAGTAAACAAGCTTTAGACAATACCAAACACATAAATAGTTAACAAATATAAGTACAAATTCCAAATTGCAATAAATCAAAGCAGAAGCACCGTTCCAAGCATTAGACATTACTTTGTGCGCCGGCGTCAGTGTTAAAAACACAAACAGCATTGAATACTCGATCGAAGTCGCTCTCCGTCCGGATGCGGTAGACTTTCGAGGTTTCAGTTTTCCTTGCTAAGACTCTACCATCCTTAGACCAGACAAACCGCCACCGCAACCTTTTACCAAGATCCCTGGCCTTCCCTAACAGGATGCGATTGGATCTCGTCAAACGCTCATTAATGTAGAAAGAACGTGGTTGGTGGTCGGGGAGGCCCAGGTCAGCAGTAGTAGCACCACGTCGAACTCGCGCACTCTTAATCAGCGCATCACGAAGAGCGCGACGCACCAGGCGAACTACGATAGGGCGCGGGCGGGATGGCTTTACCGATTCACCAACCTCAACATTATCACGCGTCGGTCCCACCCTCGCAGCATGCACCACCTCTCGCTCGTCCAGAGACACACCCAACCTAGTCGCGATCGCCGATATGATGTGGATAGTCGACTCATTCTTGGATTCCGGAACACCAGACACTTCCAAGTCATTCTGCAAGGTCCATTGATCCCTCTCCTCGATGTCGCTTTGAAGCCGGACCAACCTGTCCTGCCACTCTCCAGAAACGCCGCAAGACTCAGCTGAACTAATCTTCGACAATTCAGCTTTCAATGACAGGTTTTCTGACTCCAAGGACTTAGTCTTTTCCGAGAGAGCACGAATCTCATTCTTCAAACAGCTCATCTGATCGAAAACAGAGTCAATTATTGCCCTAAATTCACTCTTCAAATTGTGAATCAATTTACCAAAATGGTCACTGCAATGCATTTTAACGTCCGCTAGTTTTACGTCCATTAGTGCTGCAAAATCCTCATACGTAATCGAGCCCTGAGTCGCCGCAGGTGGTGGGCTAATCACCACTCTATCCTCCACAGGCTGCTCAGTACTTTCCTCGAACACATTTGTGGCATCCAGCAGAGATTCGTCACACAACATCGCACTAATACAGGATGGCCTGGGCGGCAGCACGGAGCTCTCACTGCCAGTGAGGTCCACTAGAGGGCGACTGTTATCGATGCCGAGAGATGAAAACTCGTGGTCAGTAGGCCTTCTCTGATGTAATCCACGAACAGGGGTGTCAGTGCCCTTTCTACGGGACGTTACATTGTCACATGAAGGACACTGCCAGTTCCTCCTTAAATCGTTTATATTAGCCATATAAAATGAACCGGTCATATTGACACAGTTATGGTGACACAGTTTGACATGTGTATCTGTGTGTCTGTGTATCTGTGTATCTGTCTGTGTCATCATAGCTCCCAAACGGGTTGACCGATTTAGATGTGGTTTTTTTCAGTCGAAAGTTATTTTAATCGAGATGGTTCTTAGCTATATTTAATTGAAATCGGTTTACCGGTTTTTGAAATATTGAACTTTGAAATGACAATGTCGGGGATTTTTCAACTTTTCTAAGTTGGTTAGGTTATACTCAGAGAACTTGCCCGATTTTACTGATCTCGCGTAGACAGAGCTATATGTTAACTATACTAACATGATTACAACAACACTTCAGTGAAGGTTATAAGTTAAACTAAGTTCTGAAAGTCATCCCAATTAGCTTGTCGAATAGTTAAGAACATACTCGTTAATGATATGTTAATGAATGCTGACAAGTACCTACTACCTATTCAAATTATAGTTAAGTCTTGCAAGTCTTGAATTTTACAGATCTAAATAATCCACGTTATAATTTTGTGTATAAATGTGGTGATGAATGAATGAATGGGCAATGATATCATAAGTAAAGATACGTCATATGCTCACAAAACAATCAAAAAACATGTTCGGAACATTTGACATTTGCGCGCAAGTTTGAACCTTATTTGAGAGCGACTGAGGTCAAAGAGCCTGTTGTAGCCTTTTCTGCGTTTTATTTTCGGCGTGAAGACATAATTATCTACCTCTTTTTATAAGGAACTAGCTGTTGCCCGTGACTTCATCCGCGTAGATTTCGGTTATCGCTATCCCGCGGGAACTATGTAATTTTCCCGAATAAAAGTAGCCTATGTTATTCCTGAATATTCAAACTACCTTCTTACCGAATTTCATCTAGATTGGTGCAGCGGTTTTCCCGGGAAGAGGTAACAAAAGGACAGATCGAGAGACAGAAAGACAGAGAGACAGAGTTACCTACTTTCGCATTTATAATATTAGTTAGGATTAGGATATCATTGGTTGGTGGACCACAAATAAGTTGATTGAATAGTCTGTGGCAGATGTTTATAGTCGTGAACTAAAAACAATGGCGGCTATCCGCAAAAATCCGCTTGGATCGCTATTAATAAGTGAAGTTTACCTGATGCCTTTCTCGACCAATGAGAGACGCGTTACTGACCTATGATTGGTGGAAATTGACAGACAGACCTAGTAAGATTTTGGACTACCCTCAGTGCAAGAGAACAGGGAGCTAGCACGCGTGCCATTTTGTCGCTTGTCGCTCAGTGCGTCCTTAACTGATTCCGTTACTATGAAAGGGACGCACTGCGCGACAAGCGACAAAATGACGCGCCGTGCTACATGTGCAGGGCGTGAGGTTGAACCGGCTCAGAGCGCATGAACACCAAATTTTTATGGTTCCGTACCTCGAAAGGAAAAAACGGAACCCTTATAGGATCACTTTGTTGTCCGTATGTCTGTCTGACTGTCTGTTAAGACCCTTATTCTCTGGAACGCGTGGAGGTAGCATGTTGAAATTAGTATCAAATACTCAAGCTTGCGGTCCCTTGAAGCTGTGAAAAAATCAACCTTCTAAGTCAACGCAATCAAAAGATACTGTCATTAAAATGGCTGTTTCCATACAAGTCTGTGCAAAATGCACAGGGTCTGTTTTTGGCATTTGTGTGACAGTTTCGTTTTAGTATGAGTTGGTAGGAAAACGTAACAATAACAAATTTTGACATAAGCATAGACGTGTGCTGCGTGTGTGTTCCTCGTCCCCCTCGAAAATTTGTAGAAAAATTGTAGGGCATAGATAAGCCAAAGTTACCTCCCGTCTGTTTACTTTATGTGTGGCGATGTGGCTAATATTCATTGCCACTAAATTAAAATCGTATTTGTACATAAGTATGTTTTTTTTTCTAAAATTTTAACTAAGTCTGCCTCCTAACTTGATATCAAAGCTCGTCGTAATGAAATTCCTCTCGGAGGCCCTAGAAGAGTTGTTTCTGAAAGCCTTCCTCTGTACCTATAGTACCAGGAGTCAAACCAAATTAATATCCCAGAGGACAGAGCTTCTTAAAATATTTTTAGGAAAACTCGGGGACATCGAAACAAAACTTGTTGTTAGATATGTTAGGGTTTAGAGGGTTTAGGTGGTGCGTAACGTAATGTAGTAGTAATAGTAACGTTATCGAGAAATTTGTATGACGTTTGCAACAGCGCCCGCCCGTGAGCCTATTTGGAACTTAAATTTAGTATGAAGTTTCTCGATTTCGATACGATAACGTTACGTTACGCAGGATTCGAATATTCGTACTCGGGCCTCATCCTGTATGTTTGAGTATTTGATGTTTCAGTAGGTAATTTCCATGTCTTAATCGCGGTTTTAATTAAAAACAGAGAAACATGAATTTTATGAGATTACCTTCTTTACTGAATCGTTGTCATTTTGAAATAGACTAGGTCTACGTCCCAGTATTTGACACCTTAGTTCCAATAACAGACACTATGAATTATAATTGAAGGCAGCGTCGGGTCACCTTACTCAGCAGTGGTTCAGGATGAAAGATTTTAACCGTCATAAAAAAACCGCTTTTCCTATAGCAGCACTTAAAACTGTCGTCTACGCAAAACACATAAACCTTCATAAGTATGCCATTTGTTGTTCGTATCGTGAAATATATCTTTTGGACGGAGTTGCAAATTTGCAAATAATACTTGCCTGAATATTTTCATGTAACACTTAATGGCCGTTAAAATAATCTTTGGCGCTTATAAGAGATTCGAAAAAAAAAAAATTAACTTCAGTAGCTACTTTTGTTTGGAATTAAACCAATGACATGTAATAAGAGGCAAAATAATATGTCATCAGCACGCCGAAAATCAAACGCAGATAATGCTAGGATTGTAGCCTCTATGGTCTCAGTTGCTCTCGAATAGGGTCCAAACTTGCGCGCAAATGTCAAAATGGTTTTTTCGATTGTTTTGTGCAATGATACTACATATAGAAAGAGGTAGATATGTCATCAGCACGCCGAAAATCAAACGCAGATAATGTTAGGATTGTAGCCTCTATGGCCTCAGTTGCTCTCGAATAGGGTCCAAACAAGCGCGCAAATGTCAAAATGGTTTTTCGATTGTTTTGTGCAATGATACTACATATAGAAAGAGGTAGATATGTCATCAGCACGCCGAAAATCAAACGCAGATAATGTTAGGATTGTAGCCTCTATGGCCTCAGTTGCTCTCGAATAGGGTCCAAACTTGCGCGCAAATGTCAAAATGGTTTTTCGATTGTTTTGTGCAATGATACTACATATAGAAAGAGGTAGATATGTCATCAGCACGCCGAAAATCAAACGCAGATAATGCTAGGATTGTAGCCTCTATGGCCTGAGTTGCTCTCGAATAGGGTCCAAACTTGCGCGCAAATGTCAAAATGGTTTTTCGATTGTTTTGTGCAATGATACTACATATAGGAAGAGGTAGGTATGTCATCAGCACGCCGAAAATCAAACGCAGATAATGCTAGGATTGTAGCCTCTATGGCCTCAGTTGCTCTCGAATAGGGTCCAAACTTGCGCGCAAATGTCAAAATGGTTTTTCGATTGTTTTGTGCAATGATACTACATATAGAAAGAGGTAGATATGTCATCAGCACGCCGAAAATCAAACGCAGATAATGCTAGGATTGTAGCCTCTATGGCCTGAGTTGCTCTCGAATAGGGTCCAAACTTGCGCGCAAATGTCAAAATGGTTTTTCGATTGTTTTGTGCAATGATACTACATATAGAAAGAGGTAGATATGTCATCAGCACGCCGAAAATCAAACGCAGATAATGCTAGGATTGTAGCCTCTATGGCCTCAGTTGCTCTCGAATAGGGTCCAGCCTTGCGCGCAAATGTCAAAATGGTTTTTCGATTGTTTTGTGCAATGATACTACATATAGAAAGAGGTAGATATGTCATCAGCACGCCGAAAATCAAACGCAGATAATGCTAGGATTGTAGCCTCTATGGCCTCAGTTGCTCTCGAATAGGGTCCAAACTTGCGCGCAAATGTCAAAATGGTTTTTCGATTGTTTTGTGCAATGATACTACATATAGAAAGAGGTAGATATGTCATCAGCACGCCAAAAATCAAACGCAGAAAATGCTAGGATTGTAGCCTCTATGGCCTCAGTTGCTCTCGAATAGGGTCCAAACTTGCGCGCAAATGTCAAAATGGTTTTTCGATTGTTTTGTGCAATGATACTACACATAGAAAGAGGTAGATATGTCATCAGCACGCCGAAAATGAAGCGCGAAAAATGCTACATTGTAGCATCTTTAGCCACAATCTCTCTCAAATAAGGTCCAAACTTGCGCGGAACATGTATTGTTTTTCGATTGTCTTGTGAGCATATAATTATGACGTATCTTTCCTTATAATATCATTGGTTTTGTGAGCATTATGACGATTCTTCTTTACTTATAACTTAATCTTACTTTCCTTGAATCAAACTGTCAATGGCCATGTAAGAAATACGAAGATTTCAGAATACTTTCTGGTAAAATACCAATGCCTCGCTTAGTGTAAATTTTGGTTGCTATGTCAAGCGGAGTACTTAATCATTGCTCTCAAGAGGTTGGTTTGTGTCCATCATGAAGTTGGTGTTCTATAATAGCTATTTGTTATACAAGGGTGCAAAGTTGTATTTTACCCGCGAGTGTTTCAACACACGAGAAGTAAAATACATGTGCACCCGTGTGTAACACAAAACTTTTCACCTCACTGTAGCGAGGAAAGCGCAACATGCAAAAAAACAGCTCATAAAAATAAATCTTCATCACTGGAATCACAATTTTTTTTACGATGTCATAACAGAAAACTCTGGAATTTGTGTATTTCCATTTCTATTTTCCTTGATGGCGGCCAAAAGGCTTGGGCCAATGTCAGTTTTTGATGACTGTTCGGTTGATTCTGCTCCGGAACGTCAACGGATAGGCAGCAGCAAGGAAATAATTTAGAAAAAAAAAAAACCTCCCTTCCAATGATCGCTGACGTGTGGTAGTCAACCTAGGACAAACACAGTAACATTATAATTAAGTACACAAACGGAGAGTTAGTAAAGCTATAATCTTATGTTGTTAGAGTTAATAAAATCACACAAAATGTTAATAAAAGGAGTAAAGGCATAACGAAGGAGATATTTAAAGTCAATGGGACGAGGAATGGAAGAAGGAAGGATGTCGTATAGGGAGGAAGACAACTTAGGAAATTCGAAGAAGGAATTTGTGTATTTTTACTTGAATCGGAGTCGGTGAGAAAATTTCGACAATGTTGACATTTATGACGATGCGTTTTGAAATTGCATCGACTCAACTTGTGCGTTCAGAATTATATTCAACATCATTATAAAAAAACAAACGTTTCTCATAGAATTTTAAGGACCATTAAATAAAGCTAATTTTGGTATTTTTTATTAATTTCTCAAACCATTTTCGTTTATTTAATGATAATTAGTATCGAACGAACCATTATTATGAGCGTTTTACGTTTTGTTATCTGTCAAAAGCTACTTAAACGCGCTCCACTCCAAGGTCAAATTACTTTCCCCACTAGTGGATAAAATTCGATTTTACCCGCTTGTATTAAAGGATAAAAGACGGCTTTCCGAGGTAGTGAGGGGAAAAATAAATTGTAGTAGAAACACAAATAGTTTATTTGTTCAACACAAGCAAGCACCTGCGACGCCAGGCAGGACTATGGCGCTACGAAAATCGCTGGGTTAGGATGTTATAAAAAAATATAAAATACGAGGGCTGTTTGATAAGTACCCGTTTATGGAAAAAAAAACATTTTTTTTGTATATATGCATTTATTTTTCGTCACCTTTTAACTCTATACATTTGTTCCACCTATACTCAAGCTTCAATAAACCATCCAAAAAGTATCCGCTCCAAAGTCAAATTACTTTCCCCACTAGTGGATAAAATTCGATTATACCCGCTTGTATTAAAGGATAAAAGACGGCTTCCCGAGGTAGTGAGGGGAAAATGTTCTTGAAAAAGTTCCTGTCATCAATCAGAATAGGTACATAGTCCTTCGCGATATCAATGTAAAATGAACGGGATATACGATACAATGCCGATACACGCTGTAGCCAAATGGGATAATAAAATCCTTTTAAAATCGCCACTTATGGCGTACCTCTTCGTATCCGCACAGCATTAAAACGGCATAATCAGGCGTAAGCGCAGTCGGCTGTAATAAAAACAAATCATCCCTTCCTGGTTTATCTTGCATACGTTGTCTCTACGTAGGGATGGGAGATGTTTAAGTGGAACAACTCGAATTTATTCCCTAACCGGCAAAGACTCGTCACTAGAGTTGTGCCTGCTCGGTCTTTAAAGTGAGCGCTCCGATCTCGTTCAATCGGTGAAAGGAACTAGTTCGGACTTTCAGTTCCTTTAGTTCAGTAGTTCAGTGAACGAGTTGGAACTGTTTTGATCTGTGAAGGACACGGAACGGAATGATAGTTGTTCATCTCACTCCCACTTGCTCTAGAGACACTTTGAACGAGCGCTATCTATCTCGCTCCTCGGTTTCGGTCACTCTCACTCGCTCCGTAACCGCTTAAGCGATTCATCTACTCCACTCCTCTACCTACTGAACTAAAGGAGCGAATACCGATTCAAATCGTGCAAAAGGATTTAGTTCCTTTCGGTCCGCGACGGGAATTCGTTCCTAACAGTTCTTAGTTCCGACCGACTCAAGCCTACTCGTCACCACTGACAGACTCACTTATAAGGTGATATGTCAAACTTATGATATCCCTCTTTTTCATATATTTTTGCTTTCATCTCCATCATATCAACCGGAAGACGTCCATTGCTGGACGGCGGCCTTCCCCAAGGATCTCTCTCAGGGATGGCTTCTCGCGATCTCTACCTGGCCCCAATTTCACCAAGTTGACAGGTGAAAGGCGACAGGTGACAGGTGACATGTGAAAAGTCGATAAATACGCAGATTGATTTCTATTATTATTATTATAACATAACAAATAGATAAATAAATATCTTGGGAGTTTATAGCGTATGACATGATGTTTAATAGATACAGTTGTGATTTAAGCTTGATTTAAGCAACTTCTTACATTGTCACTTATGATAATGACAATCATGTTATGAAACAATGCTAGTTTTCACAGCTCGACATATTAGCAGACTTGTCGAAAAATACTGACATGCCATTAGAGCTGTGTCAGCCTTGCGCTACAATTGTAGTGTTTTCGTTGATTAGTTACAAGATGGCTCTCCGCGAAAGCAGTAGTGGTTCTAGTGACAGCGATAGTGATTTTGATGAGTTCTCCCATAGAAGAACATTTAGAGAACGACTTTGGTTCTACAATGACCACTCGCGTACTTGTCTTCAGGTCCGTTTACTTACCTAACTTTGTATGAGGTTTTCTGCTACTGATTATGTAGGCGCGAGGAGAGTGAGTGAGAGTCCGTCAAATGATAATACTGATACTACGTATGTCTTTCAAAATGCCTTTTTGTCAGTGATAATGATAACGTAGGTATTTTTTATGCATCTCAATAGCCTAACTCTAGCGGGTGGTAGGACCTTGTGCGAGGTCCGTCCGGGTCGCTACCACCATCTTACTTGCTAATCCTGCCGCTAAGCAGCAGTGCTTGCACTATTGTGTTCCGGTGTGGGTATTATTGTCCACATCAATACTACCATCTTGTAGTTTTTGAATACAATAGTTGCGTTTTTGCTATTTTGGTTACGGAACCCCAAAAAGTGACTTAGAAAATTGAACTGCTATTTATTTATTTTTGGTAAATAAGGTCACAAAATGTTGTAGCTGGGTAGTGTAATTACATTACGTAGCTATTTAAAAATATTATTTGGTTATTTATAACAGGTTGTCTATAAATAAATAAAATGAATATAAAAAGTATTCGTCATTCACAAAAAGCCATTAAAAAAATACAAAAAGGAAATATATTTATAAAAATACGACGGACTCGAACCCACGATTCAAGAACATCTCTAATCAAGGCGCTCCACCAACGGGATCAATCGAATTGACACTTTGAAGCAAATTAAGCAATGACTTCCGTATGCAAGATGTCTTTGAATGTGTGCGTGAGTAGTACTGCTGCCATTGCTGCGGTCGTATTTATCCAAATAAACGTATTCCGTGAGTTAAAATTCATCAGAATCTTAGTTGGATACATCACAAAAATGAAACAAACCGTTATCATTTTTGTAACGAAACTGCTGTGGTATTCATTTATTTGAACATGACGGGCTATACTCGATTGACATACGTGAGGTGTGATTGATCCGTTTATTACACAACAAATTTAATAATAATCCATTTGACAATGTCATATTTCTATGACAAGTGCTGTTTCATGTTTTTACAATTGTCATTTTTTTTCAATCTTTTTATGAAACAACACTTATCATGACATTTTGACGATTGTCATCTTCACCTCACTGACACCCACGTCTTTTTTCTGTCAAAAAATAAATCGACACCCATGTCTTTTTCTGTCAAAGGTGTCATGTCAAACTGATGGATCGGGAGTTAAAAATAATAATAATAATAATAAATAAATATCACGGGACTATTTGACACCAATTGACCTAGTCCCAAACTAGGCAAAGCCTGTACTATGGGTACTAACGGATAAACATACTTATATAGATAAATACATACTTATATACATATTAAACATCCAAGACCCGAGAACAATCATTTGTATTCATCATACAAACATCTGCCCCGACCGGGATTCGAACACGGGACCTCAAGCTTCATAGTCAGGGTCTCTAACCACTAGGCCATCCGGTCGTCCAACAACCAATTATGAAACAAACCATTATCATTTAAGACATGAAACTGCTGTGATAGGTATTCATTCATTTGAACATGACGGGGTACTCGGCTGACATATGTACGTGAGTGGGAGTGATCCGTTTATTTCACAACAATTATAATGACATTGTCATATTTTTATGACAAATGATGTTTCATGTTTATACAATGATCATTTTTTTGCAATCTTTATGAAACAACACTTTTCATGACATTTTGACAATTGTCATCTTTTTCAGACAAGTGCTGTTTCATGTTTATACAATTGTCATTTTTTATTGCAATCTTTATGAAACAACACTTATCATGACATTTTTCCAATTGTCATCTTGTTCTGACAAGTGCTGTTTCATAATATTTACAGTTGTTTTCTTTTTTGACAATTGTCGCACCTGTCAGCTTGGTGAAATAGGGGCCAGATGGTCCGTCCACCTTGCGGGAGGTCTAACCCAATACTTCGCCTCCCGGTACGCGGTCACAACTCTAGAACCTTACGACCCCAACGGCCATCAGTTCTGCGAGCAATGTATACACAACGCCTACTGCTACTTAAGGTGTACAATTTGCTGAGCTAAATCATGACAATTGATACCAGTTGACCTAGTTCCGAACTAGGCAAAGCCTGTACTATACATATGACCCAAGAACAAACATTCATATTTAACATACAAACATCTGCCCCGATCGGCGATCGAACCTGGGACCTTAAGCTTCATAGTCAAGGTCTCTAACCACTAGGCCAATCGATTTTCGGTCATCCATTTGGTCGGTCTATATCAGTAACTTCAGTTCTATGGATCCCATAATTTCTGATTCGATCTCGCGTTTTTACGTTGAGGGTTGAAAATGAGTAACACATTCGCTATGATATTAAATATAAGGCCCCGTCCCATCACTGCGGGATGATTTATCCTAACGATCTGCGCATTGTTTCACTTTTCCGCTGCGGATGAGAGCGATTCGGAAGGTCAAGTCGATATATCGCAGAGGGGGGATTTACCGACGCAGGGGAACTTTATTTATAGATAAATAGTTTTGTCCTGATTAAATATTCGTAAATCAGAAACTTTCTCTTCGTACCCTTCTTTTTACAGCTTCGGAAGAGAAAAGTAACTGCTGACTCGTTCTGCTGTCGTCATTGTCACAGAGAGCCACTGTTTTAAACAGTTTAACAAAAAAGTAAGCCCGCCTTTTTGAAGAACAAAAAATAATCCTCTAAAAAAACCTTAGAAAAAAACCGTAAAATAAAATGCATTTATTTCGGACAACAGAAACTAAAGCCTAAAGTTTTATGGCCTAGCATTAAGTAGCAGAAATATGAAGTCGGTGCGGTGCGAGCGGAATATTCTTTTCTCAAACATGCTCGGAAATTCTCGCTTTCCATTTGAAAATAGAACCCGGGAAGCACCTAATTTTTTCATTCAAAATTTTAAACGAAGAATCCGTCAAAGAAGGTGAATGGAAATGGCTTTGGATATGAAATTCCATTTTTTCCCGCTTTATTAACTTTTTAAAAGTTGTAACATGTATAATGGGGCCAAAGAATAATTGCGTACAGCCAAGCCAGCTCGATTTACCGCAGTGCGTGTGTTAAGTTTTTTTTCAATCATAAACTACGAATGACAGTTTGTATTTTTTGTAAATAAAATTATCACAGGGGTGTCGATTTCGTGTAATTTTGCTACGGTGAGCTCGAATTTGACATTTTTTTTTGGATTCAAGATGGCGGATGACAGTTTGTCATTTTTGTCACTAAAAATGGTTATGGGTGCGATTTCGTGTAATTTGGCTGCGGTGAGCTCGAATTTGATATTATTTTTTGAATCCAAGAAAGCGTATGACAGTTTGTCATTTTTGTGACTGAAAATGGTCATGGGTGTCAATTTCATGTAATTTGGCAGCAGTGAGCTCGAATTTGACATATTTGTTGAACCCAAGATGGCGGATGACAGTTTGACATTTTTGTCACTAAAAATAGTCATGGGTATCAATTTCAAGTAATTTGGCAGCGGTGAGCTCAAATTTGATGTTATTTTTTGGATCCAAGATGGCGGATGACAGGTTGTCATTTTTTTCACTAAAAATCTTCATGGGTGTCAATTTCATGTCATTTTGGTGCAGTGAGCTCGAATTTGACATTATTTTTTGAATCCAAGATGGCGGATGACTGTTTGACATTTTTGTCACCAAAAAAAGTCATGGGTGTTGATTTCGTGTAATTTGGCAGCGGTAAGCTCGAATTTGACATAATTTTTAATCACATTTAACATGAAGTAATTGAACACTTTGGTTTTTGTTAACGTATTTCGTGATTTATGTATTAAATTACTTTTTTTTTTGCAAATGAGGTTTTTTAATTTCCTCACGTTATTTGAAAAAAGCACTATATATTCCTCGACGGAAACCGGAATTACCTGACTCGCATTTTTGCAAGCCTCGCAATGCTCGGCTTGCAAACCACCTCGTCATTTCAATTCCCTACTTTCCGGGCCTCGGCAATAATGTACTACTGAATGAAGCACCGACTTCATATTTCTGCTGCTTAGTGCTAGGCCATAAAACTTTAGGCTTTAGTTTCTGTTGTCCGAAATAAATGCATTTTATTTCACGTTTTTTTTTTTCTAAGGTTTTTTTTAAGGCGGTTATACTTTTTTGTTAAAAGATTTTTATTTCACAATTTTACGTTGATTTAACATTTTCACAATTATCCTCCAACTCCTAACCGTTAAGGAGTTGTACCTTCCATCATCAGCTCATCAACATGAGATGATGACTACCAGACGCAAATACTTGAATAGCCTTAGAAAATATATGAAACACATGAAACGTGCCTATAAAATTTGAGGGTTGCCCTCATTTCCCTAGGATCCCATCATCAGATCATGATTTGGTGACAATGGGACCACCTCAGGAGTTTTCCCCTTCGAACAAAAAAAGAATTTTGAAAATAGGTCTACAATTGGCGGAGTAATCGATGTACATACTTAAAAAAAAATACATACAGTGGAACGTAGAACCTCCTCCTTTTTTGAAGTCGGTTAAAAGCCATCAGTTTCATGGCCTCGCACTAATATGAAGTGGGAGCGGAATATTCTTCGAATGAAGCACGGACTTCTACTAAGGCGACTAAAACTACTCTTAAATAGAGTGCCATAGCATAGTCATCTCCGTGCACGCAGCGTATCGTGACGTGTTGTACGAATGACAATAATGCTAATTAATCCTTTCTCGTGTTGTTCTTACACACAGAAATGCCGTTGGAAATAGCGAAATCAATAAACAATTGGACTCGCTCGGTGGCGTGTGGTAATGTGGTTATGAGAATGAATGAGAATGAGAATGAGAAACCTTTTTTGCCAGAATACATAGATAATTCGGTACAAGATGTTATGAAACAATGTGATGCTGTACAGTATTCAGTCGAAACAGAAAACGACATGCAAATGTTAAACACAATTTAAAAAGTCAAACAAAATAAAATAAAACTGTTTATCGATCATGGACAAAAAATTAGACAATTATGTAATATTAAATGTCAATTACTTTATTTACATAATAAAAGCAATTTACAATGACATTAAATCGAAGCTTAAACTAAATAAACTACAACTTAAAACTAAATTAGATCTAAATAAGGCCCCCGTGGCATAGTGCCCAAAAGGCTGGTAGCGTTGCCTCGCTGAATAGCGATGCTGATTCTTTGAGAGAAAAAACTGCCAGCCCTTTGGTCACAAGTTGCATCAACTAAGCGCTTTATTAAATTAAATTTCATTATTAAATTATATCATGATTATTTATAGATTTACTATATCAATCCATACCTAAAAATTCTTTTACGCTATAGAAGCAACGTTCCAACAGCCATTTAGTGAGTTTCGTCTTAAATTCTAGACCATTTAGGATTTTCAATTGAAGCGGAAGGGCATTATATAACACTATACACATGTTATAAGCATTTTTCCTGTAGATAGCACTACTACAGCGAGGTTGATGTAAGAGACCTCTGTATTGCGCTCTCTCTCTCTCTGCCAATAAAAAACATCTTTTCTTTGCAGTCGTTTTCAGTCTTATGATAAGACTGAAAACGGCTTCTGGTTTAATCGTATTCTGAGGTACAGCTTGTTACCCGTGATTCAATACAAACCATAGTACAGGCTTTGCCTAGTTTGGGACTAGGTCAATTGGTATCAATTGTCCCATGATGTTTATTTATTTTCGGTTTAGGTCATGCTTTTTCTGAGTACTCTTATTTCAGCGAGGATTTTTGAGTATGACACTAATTTTCTACCAACGTTCGGCACGCAAGGTCCATAAGAATAAATAATAACATAGTAGAACGGAAACTCCCGCTCCGGACGGGCTCAAGGTCTCGATATTAGAGTATTCGTTAAACAGACTACTAAGTCAGACTGTCACGGCCGGCGTCGCCGCAGGCGCGTTTGGTTGTTTATAATTTGGTTGTAATAGTTTTACGTGAGCCTGTATGTATTTTATTTTATATTTGTAGATAAGTAATACTTACTTAAATCACCTTAAATGGCTTCATTTGGTATGGCACTTATAATAACTTCTTATTTAGAAGTGTCTATAATGTGTAGACCTTCGTAATGATTTATAAATCTCATATTTTGTAGAACTAGAATAAACATAATGATTTCAAAGTAAAGAAAAACTTATATTTTACCGATATTATCTTTAGACGTAAGTATCATTTAACAGCAACCAACCCTAGCAACACGCCTGGACGACAGCGGGGTGTAACGACGCGAAGGGGGAAGTAGGTATATAAATGGTGGCGTTTTGGACTCGGTCAAAAAAGATTCCGTTCTACTATGTTATTATTTATTCTTATGCAAGGGCGTTTTATTTTTACCAGCAGTTACAGTCATGCAAGGACATAAAACTGAAGCATAGAAAACTAATATCGCCTGTTTATGGTACCCCCTGGTCCCGGCCCGACGCATCGCGAATTGCCGATCAGTGCCCCGAGCACGAACACTCGAATCCTACGTAACGTAATCTAGTAGTAACGTTATCGAGAAAATTTTGTATGGCGTTTGGAACAGCGCTCCCCACGAGCGTATTTGGTGCTAAAATTTGATCACGAATTTTCTCGATGGTGATCGATCGTTACCACTTGATTACGTTACATAGGATTCGAGTATTCGTGCACGGAGCTCTGGTACCAACGACTTGTTTATGCCGCTCTCGCATGCCATATGTGAATTGTTTTTGCATATCGGGTAATATCAGTCGGCGTATTACGTTATGTGACTGCCAAGCCAAATATAACCCTTGATTTAGGTTAGGTATACTGCCAAGGAAAACCTGATATGTCTTATAGCACTCTCTTTTTAACCGACTTCAAAAAAGGAGGAGGTTCTACGTTCCATTGTATGTCTTTTTTTTTTTTATGTATGTACATCGATTACTCCGTCAATTGTAGACCGATTTTCAATTTTTATTTTTATTTGAAAGAGTATACTCCTGAGGTGGTCCCATTGTCACCAAGTCATGATCTGATGATGGGATCCCAGGGAAATCGCGGGCAACCCTCAAATTTTAACAGGCACGTACTATGTGTTTCATATATTTTCTAAGGGTATTCAAGTATTTTTTCTGTTTTTATTTTAATCAGTAAAATCTATGATAGCAAATAAAACGGTCAACTCACGTATATAAGTCGAGTTTAGCCCGACATGTTTCGGACTAATTCGTAGTCCTTCCTCTGGGAGCGCACGACCCAGCGGCAGCGAGGCGCACACTGCGCGCCGCGGCTCTGCTCGCGCGGCTATTACCCTCGTTTTCATCTTTGTTTTATTATTGTCAAATGTACATTGATCATATCACTCTGTAATCTCTCGTTCACAACTTCACACACACCTTTGACGCAGTATTCAGCAGTCTTCCAACTTGTAGGCACCGACCATCCACTATCACGATTATTGTACTTATGTAAGTATGTATTATATCTCTTTATGGCGCATAAAACATAAAATAAAATGAAAATTAATAAAAAAAGTTAAAATTGGGATGACGGCTGATTTCATGGCTTCACGTACTTTCCACGGAATAAAAAACTTTTCTCTCTGCAGTAAACACACCTTATCAAACCGAATGTTGTGCATCTCGTTGCCCTCCCAGAGAAAAGACCCCCCGCGGCTAGCATCGCACCTCTAAGTTTTTCGAAATTTACGTGCGAAATTACTGTAAACTATAGCCGAAGCCTGGGCCCAAAGTGGGACGTAGAAAAGACTGATGGTGATGATGATAATGATGGAAAAGTAGCCCTTGTAGCTGAATTTGAGAATGATACTACAGAAGTGTAATTATAAACACGACAACCACACTCGAAGCAGAAACACAATGATTTTGTTCCGTCGAGTTTCCCGCGGTGAGTCCCGGAGCAGAAGTTGTGTCGTTTAGACTGTGAAACTTTAACAGACAGACAGACGGCGTTCTACACAATGCATGTAAAATAGTTGGGCCGTTACCTGCTTTGACTTAGCGGGGAACTAAACGTCAGTAGTATAAATAAACGGTATAAATAAACCAAGTCATAGGTTTGAATTTACCGTGAACTTATATATTATTTATCTACACACATATCATAAGTCCTCTATAATGCGTTCAGAAACCGTAGAAAATGACCAGCATTGCAGCACGACGACGCCTTCTCGCCGACAGCGCCAGCCCCAGCACCACCACCACCACAAGCAGTAAAGTAATAGTCATTACGACATCGAATTCGATCTCGTAATGACTTTTCGATATCGAATTCGATGTTTCAAATTTGAAAACCAACGTAATTTACAATCATAGTGAAATAAAACGGATCACTCACGTATTTATATACGTCAAGTTCAGTCCGACATGTATAAATAATAATGTGATTTTTTTTTACAATAAAAAAAAACTGTTTATGTTTGTCTATGATTAAAGAAAAACAGGCAAATTTGTGACAAGTATGGGTATGATATATGCCTTCGGCTTCTGAACCCATCTTAGAGTACTTATAATATGTGTGTAGATAAAGTAATGTATGCAACTCCACATAATTAGGCCTTAAAACACTCGTGTGATCCTATTATGAAACTCAACTTCGCCTCGTTTTATAAAAACACACTCGTGTTTTAAGGACCCTCATTATGTAGCAGTTGCATAAACTACTATATGAGGTAGTAACAGTTTCAGTCTTGCGGCGTTGGGTGTGGGGACGCTTGGCTCTGTCATCCAAACATCTGCCCCGGCCGGGGATCGAAACCGGGACCTCAAGCTTCATAGTCAGGGTCTCTAACCACTGGGCTATCCGGTCGTCATTTCGTTAAGTCTATATTTCGTTCTTATCCTAATTGGGACTATGTGAAATGAACTCAGCATTATCGCCACGAACTCCCCAGTTACGAAACTGAATCGAGCCCGATCATTAGCAAGCCCCGAAGTTGATAATCATGTTTTGTATCGATCAGTATCGATGTTCCTCTTCAGAGCTTTCCGAGTCACGCCTTTTAACTAAGGCGTATCAATCCATCTCAATATCGTCACTTAGGACCAAGGACGGGAAAAAAAGAGGACTGCCATTGTCCATACAGTATCGCTGAAGCGCACAAACTAATGGAAAATGGATTTGTAAACGAGGTAAAAACACTTTTAATGTCGGAATATAACATTGTTGATTGGATCGCGACTCGAAGCAATTTCATTCGACATGAAAAAACATATAAAAAGTAAAAAAATAAAATTTCTGGTGCAGTACCTACGGATGGCCTACGAATACCAAAAGACGGCCCCCGACTGCGCAAAAGACGGCCTCCGACTACGCAAAAGACGGCCTCCGACTACGCAAAAGACGGCCTCCGACTACGCAAAAGACGGCCTCCGACTGCGCAAAAGACGGCCTCCGACTACTACCTCGGAAAGCCGTCTTTTATCCTTTGAAACAAGCGGGTAAAAACGCATATTATCCACTAGTGGAGAAAGTTTTTTTTTTTTATACAACGAGGAAGGCAAGCGAGCAAGTGGGTCACCTGATGGTAAGTGATCACCACTGCCCATAGAAACCCGCAGCTCCGGAGGGTTTGCAGATGCGTTGCAAACCTAGAGGGCTAAGATGAAATGCCTCTTGTGACCGTAATTACACCGGCTGTCTTACCCTCCACACCGGAACACAACAGTGCAAGCACTGCTGCTTAGCGGCAGGATTAACGAGTAAGATGGTGGTAGCGATCCGGACGGACCTCGCACAAGGTCCTACCACCCGCAAAGTAATTTGACCTTGGAGTGGAGCGTGTTCAAGTAGCTTTTGACAGATAACAAAACGGAAAACGTTCATAATAATGGTTCGTTCGATATTAATTATTATTAAATAAATGAAAAATGAATGAAAATAATCGTTTTTTTTTATTGATTATTTTTGTTTTTATTTTTATGAAACATTCATAGAATGAAATTCAATATACAATGACAATGCAAAGAAAAATCCGTTAAGCAGCTGGACTTGAACCAGCAACCTCGGTAATCCGTACCACGCT
>CAVNVB010000001.1:1019894-1170952 GCA_963691665.1 Clepsis dumicolana | reverse complement strand
TCTTTGCATTGTCATTGTATATTGAATTTCATTCTATGAATGTTTCATAAAAATAAAAACAAAAAATAATCAATAAAAAAAACGATTATTTTCATTGATTCAGAAAATAGTTCCATCTCTTGCCACTAATGCGTAACTGTAGAAGTTCCGTAGTGGGTGAGCCGCTTGATTAAGCTACTCATAGATGGCGCTGAGGAGAGATCTTCAAATAAAAATATGACACAAGGCATTGAAAAATTCGTTAGGTACACCAACGTTAAGTATAGCTTAATTGGTGGAGCGTGGTACGGATTACCGAGGTTGCTGGTTCAAGTCCAGCTGCTTAACGGATTTTTCTTTGCATTGTCATTGTATATTGAATTTCATTCTATGAATGTTTCATAAAAATAAAAACAAAAATAATCAATAAAAAAAACGATTATTTTCATTGATTCAGAAAATAGTTCCATCTCTTGCCACTAATGCGTAACTGTAGAAGTTCCGTAGTGGGTGAGCCGCTTGATTAAGCTACTCATAGATGGCGCTGAGGAGAGATCTTCAAATAAAAATATGACACAAGGCATTGAAAAATTCGTTAGGTACACCAACGTTAAGTATAGCTTAATTGGTGGAGCGTGGTACGGATTACCGAGGTTGCTGGTTCAAGTCCAGCTGCTTAACGGATTTTTCTTTGCATTGTCATTGTATATTGAATTTCATTCTATGAATGTTTCATAAAAATAAAAACAAAAATAATCAATAAAAAAAACGATTATTTTCATTGATTCAGAAAATAGTTCCATCTCTTGCCACTAATGCGTAACTGTAGAAGTTCCGTAGTGGGTGAGCCGCTTGATTAAGCTACTCATAGATGGCGCTGAGGAGAGATCTTCAAATAAAAATATGACACAAGGCATTGAAAAATTCGTTAGGTACACCAACGTCAAGTATAGCTTAATTGGTGGAGCGTGGTACGGATTACCGAGGTTGCTGGTTCAAGTCCAGCTGCTTAACGGATTTTTCTTTGCATTGTCATTGTATATTGAATTTCATTCTATGAATGTTTCATAAAAATAAAAACAAAAATAATCAATAAAAAAAACGATTATTTTCATTGATTCAGAAAATAGTTCCATCTCTTGCCACTAATGCGTAACTGTAGAAGTTCCGTAGTGGGTGAGCCGCTTGATTAAGCTACTCATAGATGGCGCTGAGGAGAGATCTTCAAATAAAAATATGACACAAGGCATTGAAAAATTCGTTAGGTACACCAACGTTAAGTATAGCTTAATTGGTGGAGCGTGGTACGGATTACCGAGGTTGCTGGTTCAAGTCCAGCTGCTTAACGGATTTTTCTTTGCATTGTCATTGTATATTGAATTTCATTCTATGAATGTTTCATAAAAATAAAAACAAAAATAATCAATAAAAAAAACGATTATTTTCATTGATTCAGAAAATAGTTCCATCTCTTGCCACTAATGCGTAACTGTAGAAGTTCCGTAGTGGGTGAGCCGCTTGATTAAGCTACTCATAGATGGCGCTGAGGAGAGATCTTCAAATAAAAATATGACACAAGGCATTGAAAAATTCGTTAGGTACACCAACGTTAAGTATAGCTTAATTGGTGGAGCGTGGTACGGATTACCGAGGTTGCTGGTTCAAGTCCAGCTGCTTAACGGATTTTTCTTTGCATTGTCATTGTATATTGAATTTCATTCTATGAATGTTTCATAAAAATAAAAACAAAAATAATCAATAAAAAAAACGATTATTTTCATTGATTCAGAAAATAGTTCCATCTCTTGCCACTAATGCGTAACTGTAGAAGTTCCGTAGTGGGTGAGCCGCTTGATTAAGCTACTCATAGATGGCGCTGAGGAGAGATCTTCAAATAAAAATATGACACAAGGCATTGAAAAATTCGTTAGGTACACCAACGTTAAGTATAGCTTAATTGGTGGAGCGTGGTACGGATTACCGAGGTTGCTGGTTCAAGTCCAGCTGCTTAACGGATTTTTCTTTGCATTGTCATTGTATATTGAATTTCATTCTATGAATGTTTCATAAAAATAAAAACAAAAATAATCAATAAAAAAAAAACGATTATTTTCATTGATTCAGAAAATAGTTCCATCTCTTGCCACTAATGCGTAACTGTAGAAGTTCCGTAGTGGGTGAGCCGCTTGATTAAGCTACTCATAGATGGCGCTGAGGAGAGATCTTCAAATAAAAATATGACACAAGGCATTGAAAAATTCGTTAGGTACACCAACGTTAAGTATAGCTTAATTGGTGGAGCGTGGTACGGATTACCGAGGTTGCTGGTTCAAGTCCAGCTGCTTAACGGATTTTTCTTTGCATTGTCATTGTATATTGAATTTCATTCTATGAATGTTTCATAAAAATAAAAACAAAAATAATCAATAAAAAAAACGATTATTTTCATTGATTCAGAAAATAGTTCCATCTCTTGCCACTAATGCGTAACTGTAGAAGTTCCGTAGTGGGTGAGCCGCTTGATTAAGCTACTCATAGATGGCGCTGAGGAGAGATCTTCAAATAAAAATATGACACAAGGCATTGAAAAATTCGTTAGGTACACCAACGTTAAGTATAGCTTAATTGGTGGAGCGTGGTACGGATTACCGAGGTTGCTGGTTCAAGTCCAGCTGCTTAACGGATTTTTCTTTGCATTGTCATTGTATATTGAATTTCATTCTATGAATGTTTCATAAAAATAAAAACAAAAATAATCAATAAAAAAAACGATTATTTTCATTGATTCAGAAAATAGTTCCATCTCTTGCCACTAATGCGTAACTGTAGAAGTTCCGTAGTGGGTGAGCCGCTTGATTAAGCTACTCATAGATGGCGCTGAGGAGAGATCTTCAAATAAAAATATGACACAAGGCATTGAAAAATTCGTTAGGTACACCAACGTTAAGTATAGCTTAATTGGTGGAGCGTGGTACGGATTACCGAGGTTGCTGGTTCAAGTCCAGCTGCTTAACGGATTTTTCTTTGCATTGTCATTGTATATTGAATTTCATTCTATGAATGTTTCATAAAAATAAAAACAAAAATAATCAATAAAAAAAACGATTATTTTCATTGATTCAGAAAATAGTTCCATCTCTTGCCACTAATGCGTAACTGTAGAAGTTCCGTAGTGGGTGAGCCGCTTGATTAAGCTACTCATAGATGGCGCTGAGGAGAGATCTTCAAATAAAAATATGACACAAGGCATTGAAAAATTCGTTAGGTACACCAACGTTAAGTATAGCTTAATTGGTGGAGCGTGGTACGGATTACCGAGGTTGCTGGTTCAAGTCCAGCTGCTTAACGGATTTTTCTTTGCATTGTCATTGTATATTGAATTTCATTCTATGAATGTTTCATAAAAATAAAAACAAAAATAATCAATAAAAAAAACGATTATTTTCATTGATTCAGAAAATAGTTCCATCTCTTGCCACTAATGCGTAACTGTAGAAGTTCCGTAGTGGGTGAGCCGCTTGATTAAGCTACTCATAGATGGCGCTGAGGAGAGATCTTCAAATAAAAATATGACACAAGGCATTGAAAAATTCGTTAGGTACACCAACGTTAAGTATAGCTTAATTGGTGGAGCGTGGTACGGATTACCGAGGTTGCTGGTTCAAGTCCAGCTGCTTAACGGATTTTTCTTTGCATTGTCATTGTATATTGAATTTCATTCTATGAATGTTTCATAAAAATAAAAACAAAAATAATCAATAAAAAAAACGATTATTTTCATTGATTCAGAAAATAGTTCCATCTCTTGCCACTAATGCGTAACTGTAGAAGTTCCGTAGTGGGTGAGCCGCTTGATTAAGCTACTCATAGATGGCGCTGAGGAGAGATCTTCAAATAAAAATATGACACAAGGCATTGAAAAATTCGTTAGGTACACCAACGTTAAGTATAGCTTAATTGGTGGAGCGTGGTACGGATTACCGAGGTTGCTGGTTCAAGTCCAGCTGCTTAATTGATTTTTCTTTGCATTGTCATTGTATATTGAATTTCATTCTATGAATGTTTCATAAAAATAAAAACAAAAATAATCAATAAAAAAAAAACGATTATTTTCATTGATTCAGAAAATAGTTCCATCTCTTGCCACTAATGCGTAACTGTAGAAGTTCCGTAGTGGGTGAGCCGCTTGATTAAGCTACTCATAGATGGCGCTGAGGAGAGATCTTCAAATAAAAATATGACACAAGGCATTGAAAAATTCGTTAGGTACACCAACGTTAAGTATAGCTTAATTGGTGGAGCGTGGTACGGATTACCGAGGCTGCTGGTTCAAGTCCAGCTGCTTAACGGATTTTTCTTTGCATTGTCATTGTATATTGAAATGAAAAATGGTTTGAGAATTTATTAAAAAATACCAAATTTAGGTTCATTTTATGTGACAAACCTTACAATTTTATAAAAAACGTTTTTTTTTAATAATGATGTTGAATATTCTGAACGCACAGGCGTTGAGTCGATGCTATTTCAAAACGCATCGTCATAAATGTCAACATTGTCAGCAAACATTGTCTCACTGACACCGATTCACGTAAAAATACACAACTTCCAGAGTTTTCTGTTATAATATCGTAAAAAAAAATGGTGATTCCAGTGATGAATATTAACTTTTTAAGAGCTGTTTTTTTTGCATGTTGCGCTTTCCTCGCTATAGTGAGGTGAAAAGTTTTGTGTTACACACGGGTGCAAATGTGTTTTACTTCTCGTGTGTTGAAACACTCGCTTCGCTCAGGATTCTATTTAAGAACCACTCGCTTTGCTCGTGGTTCAACTATAGAATCCTTTCGCTTGCTCGTGCTTCAATTCCACACTCGCGGGTAAAATACAACTTTGCACCCTTGTATAACAAATAACTATTTTAACTTTTTCTAGGTTTTTTATGTCGGGGGTTATGTGCAAAGAAATTGCCTCGCTTCGCGATCAAAGCGGGGACGCTACCAGCCTGGCCACTGGGCACGGAGAGCCTTGACACTGACCCAAGGGGATTGGGGCTACTTCTAAGTAGATTAACACAGCCCGGATTCAGGTTAATTTTGTATACATTTTTTTTGTTTGTTGCCAGTGATGACTTACGGATTTGAGACATGGGCGCTAACGACGGGCCTCGTAAAGGAAGCTCAAAGTCACACAGAGGGCTATGGAGATGGCTATGCAGGAGGTTTCTCTGCGGGATAGAATTAGAAAGATGACATCCGCAGTAGAACTAAAGTTACATTGCAAAACTTAAGTGGCAGTGGGCGGGGCACATTGCTCGCAGGACTGATGGCCGATGGGGTCAGAAGGTTCTCGAATGGCGTCAGCGGATCAGGAGACGAGCTGTCGGTAGGCCTCCAACAAGATGAAGCGACGACCTGGTACAGATCGCGGAATCACGGAGGATGCGGAAAGCACAAGGCAGGTCTGAGTGTAGAACCTTGGGAGAGGCTTATGTCCAACAGTGGACGTCTTTCGGCTGACATGATGATGATATTTTAGTTAATGTTCTATGGTGATTAGGTTATTATGACCGTCTATGGATAGATCGCTTTGAAGTTAGCTTTCGAGGTCCACCCGTGGACAACTTATCTGAGCTATGAGAGCTCTAGGAAAAATCCGTCCATAAGATAGGCGCCCTGAGCAAAGCTAGGAAAATAAAGAAAACTCATTGGTTGTTTTTGTTCTCACACACTGCTTAGCTATATCGCACAGTTCTAGTGGATACGCAGCCCAATGCCTTACCACACGTTGCGAGAAATATCGTGCTATTTGCTATACATTGCAGCTTTATACAGCTGTGCATTTACAAAACACCCGTTTGCCTCGGCAATGTAACAGACCTCCTCGTAAATATAGCTAAATAACACCAAACCTGTGCTACTCAATTGCAAATCTTGCTCCATCGCAATTAACCACTAAATTCGCTGCCGTCACGGATTAGATCTGCGAGGCAATCTAAAGAACATTACAAGTCCATTAGGTTTGTAATTCCTGACAACTTAAAATGGTTTTTATTCTTAAAACTCCGTCTTCGTTAAGTTTTTATTTGTTAAATCCTAAGGCAGAAGATTAGTCGAAATGGAGTCCTGGGGAGCTGGCACTTTAAGAGTTTTAAATATAAATATGCTTTCAAGGCACGAGACTTGAATGCTAATCAGTTGATATGTTTTTTCAGCAACGACTCACAAAATGCATTATAAAACAACAATGCAATTTTGTCAAGATTTTGTCAATTCAGCAACTAGCTCTACATGCACGAACCAACCGCCCTCTGGACACCGCATCTTCTATAATTTACTTGGAAAATCATTACGAAAAAAGCCGCGGTGAGCGGGCCGGGGGAATGCGTCGTGATTGGTGCTGGATAGCTGGTCATCTCGCTTGTCACCTGGCCGAAAGTGAGCCGCGATTGGTAGCTAATAAGATTTACAGGTGCGAATGAGCATAATGATGCGTTTTGGAAACGTTCGCCCTGACATTTGGTGTCCAGAGGCTGGTTGGTCCTTGTCTACATGACTGTGTTCTGTAACTAAATAATTAATAATAATTTAATAATAACTATAAATATCATAGGAAAATTTACACCAAGTGGCCTAGTCCCAAACAGGGCAAAGCCTGTACGTCATATTCAACGTCTAAGACCGAGATCCGAAAACAAACATTCAATATCTATTGATCATAGAAATATACGCGTCTGCGTTCGCTCTATGCGTTCGGTCTATTGGCTCTGCAGTAAAACAGCGTTGCGGCTTGCCGCAACATTATGCTGAGTGGGGCCCATTTCACATCGTTCGGTGCAAACATATTGTATTGTTAAATAATATAGCTATGTGTTCCATTGTATGCTATTCCTTTAAATGTACTGTTTCATCTTTCTGTATGTGTCGAATGTATGTGAATAAATGTTTCTCTCTCTCTCTCTCTCTTTTTATGTCTCGACAAAAAAGGGGGGTGTTATAAGTTTCACATGTGTATCTGTGTGTCTGTGTATCTTTCTGTGGCATCACAGCTCCCAAATGGGTGAACCGATTTCGTTGCGGTTTTTTTCAATCGAAAGCTGGTTTAATCGAAATGGCCAAGTTTCATTAATATCGGTTGTAACGTTTAGCGTCGCATATAGGATTAGATTCTAGTTGGAGATAAATTACTAAACAAGATTGAAATTTAATACATTTATTCGTTATCAAAAATAACAGAAATACTTCGACTAGGTCGTGGGTAACTTAGTTTTGAGAAGGAGCACGCATTGAAATACAGATCCCGGAATGGGGTCACTTCCCTGCACAGACGAGTCTAGAAGCGGCTGTTAAATCACTTGACCGTTATTCGAAGCTTATTTAATTGAGATAGGCATCTGTCATTTCCCGCTTTTTATGTCCCTTTCTACCCTATTATAACCCTCTCTGTCGCACACCCCCCCCTCCTGTTTCCGTCACACCACCACCATGCAGAAGCCTGGCTTCGAGAAATCCAGGCGCACTCTGGCTCATTGGCGTTCTATTTCCCGCCGTGAACGGATGGTAGCCGGAACCCCTGCCCATCCAACCACAAGTTGGTACATGTTCGTATTTAGTCCCTATAATACTGGTAAGAACTAAACGGCTTAATACAGCCAGGTGAGTGTTTTACCTTTTATTTTTTAATCTTAACGGGTTTACCGTTCGAAATTTGAACATTGCTAAATTTATAAATTATGAACATTCAGTTTTTCCGTCGGAATTCTAATTACGAACGTTTGTCAGTAATATTTTTATACGTGCAGGTTATGTCTACCCTATTTTTAATAATATTTTCTCCGACCTATGTTTAGCGAAGAAACGGTTTCAAATCCTTGCGGTTGGAATGTAGCGGTTCCTTTTATAATTAAAAAGAGTGTTTTAAATATCCAGTTCTAATACGTGTTTCATATAGGATGGCAGACAATCAGATAGCAAGCGGTTGTAAAGTGCCGTCCTCCGCGGCGCCGGCCCCGCCAGCGAGGCCGCGGCGCAGGTCGAGCAGTTCCTCCAGCAGCAGCAGCAGCAGCAGCTCGTCGTCCGACTCGTCCTCCTCGTCGTCGTCAGACTCGGCGCCGCGCAGGCGCGGCCGCTCGCGACAACGCCGCCACAAAAAGCGAGCAAGGCGAGTTCGACATAAAAATCGTAAGCATAAATCACGTACGTGTAATCGTGTCCATAAAGATGAGTCTCGAAATGAAAATTTTATTGACCCCAACGTTAGCGGCGAATTATATGAAGAAAATTTGGGGGAAGTCGATGCTAACCCTGAATTTATATTGGATCTGGAAACCAAACTAAAGGAACCCGCAGTTCCGAAAACACCCGATTATTTTGTAAATGTGCTTAAATCTATGCAACATTTTGGTAACAAGGAATGGACTGAGGTGAGGTATGCGGAGGTTCAAAAATTGTATAATCATTCCCCAGGATTCGTAGATCTCGAAGCTAATGAGGAGATCAGGGCGTATGATTCCTTGCGACACCTCGCCTACGCCGATAAGGCGTATGCAGCATTAACCTTCACAGCTATTAAACAGAAAACCATTTTAGAGAGCACTCTTAAAAATCTCCTGGTCTGGGCTAAAAGCGACACTAATTCTAACTATGAAGCACTACAGGCAAAATTAAATGAATTAGTTAACGCTGATTATGCTAAGGTGTCGTCTGACCTTTTGCAAATGATTTGTGGTCATCGAGCAGAAACAATTCAGATGCGACGGGATGGCATCATTAAATTTGCACGCGATCCGCTTTTTAAATCTACCCTCCGTCGAATCCCGCCGTCGCTTAGCCATTTATTTGACCAAGACATGTTACGAGCCGCCTTAGAAAAGGAAGGGGGTGTTAAGACAGCTTTTCTGCCTCTATTTAACAAGCAAAATAACTACGTTTCTGCTCCGCAAGCAGGAACCAGTATCAGTACAAAGTCTGTCCGCCACCCCTCGCAGGGGTGGGCTGTGCAACATCAGCCATCGCAGGGCACTAGTAAAGGTTACGGCTCTACCTGGCGAGCCCCTTGTGCTACACAGTATACAAACCCACCCGCTCACGGAGCTTGTAGTCATTTTCCCCCCTCGCAGGGTTTTGGGAATAATAATAATTACCGGTCTTCGCAGGGCTGTCACAATGCGTACTATAAGGCCGCATCTAATCAAGGTTCCTTTCGAAATCGAATGGCAAAGCAAAACCAGAAGAATGCAGATTATAACACAAAGTCTCGCAAGCGGGCTGGATCGCCTACAATGTACGGGTCCGGAAAAAAACGTAGATATTGACTACCCTACTTTCAGAGCCGGTCAACTAACAGATTTCTATCACCAATGGCGGGAAATGAGATCACCAAAATACATTTTAAAAATAATAAAAGGCTATCGCATACCCTTCTTCGAGAGACCGCCTCTAATAACGCCCAATTTATACAGCGATGCTCTCAGCACCCCCATGTCAGAACCAATGACCGAGGTTTTAGATCAACTCAAGAAAGACAGAGTTCTAGTAAGAGCAGACATGACGCCGAGTTTTGTTTCAAAATTTTTCTTGGTACCGAAGGGCGACGGGTCTCTTCGCCCGATATTCAACTTAAGAGCTCTAAACGAATATGTGTTGACAGATCGCTTCTCACTCATAAATATAAACAAAATTCCGCATTTCATTCAATCGCAAGACTGGCTCTGCAAACTGGACCTGTCACAGGCATATTTTCATCTGAAAATAATGAAATCTCACAGACGCTTCCTCCGGCTCATATACCAAAGGGAGCTATTAGAAATGACGTGCCTTCCTTTCGGACTCAGTACAGCTCCGAAAGTTTTCGCTTCAATTTCGAACTGGATAGCTCAGACAATGAGAAAACAAGGAGTACGTATCGTGGTTTATCTGGACGATTATCTCCTGGCTCACCAGAATCCGACCATCCTACGATCCCATGTACAGCTGTTAATATTTACTCTGCAAAAATTGGGATGGAAAATCAATTTAAAGAAATCACAACTCGTGCCACAAAAGAGTCTGAATTATCTTGGTGTTCATTGGGACCCATGGTTGAATCAAAAGCGTTTGCCCCAAGAGAAAATAGACTCTCTAAATGCCAAGCTCATAGTCATGCTGAACGACAGTCAGACGAACCTAAAAGATCTTCAAAGTTTAGTCGGATCGTTGAACTTCGCGAGCTTCGTTGTTCCCATGGGGAGACTCAACCATCGAGCTCTTCAACAAATGTTGATAAAAATTCAGCACAAGCCATCGTTTATTGTGTACCCTCTACCAGAGGATGTCAAAGCCAACTTGCGGTGGTGGTTAACGAACAGCCATCGATCCTCACAAATACACTTACCACCTGCGACGCATTTTCTTACAACCGACGCGTCTTATGAAGCGTGGGGAGCACATCTGGACAATGCCCCGCTATCGGGCACATGGCTGGAGTCAGAAAAGTTAGCGCACTCCAATGTAAAGGAAATGATGGCAGTCCTAAAAGTATTATTAGTGCATTATCAATACCTACAGAAGAGCACGACCTTGCTGCAGTGCGACAACCGATCGGTAGTGGCATATCTTCGGCACCAAGGGGGTACCCGGTCACCCGGTCTGATGGACATTACGTACAAAATATTCCAAATTCTAGATCAGAGTCAGATCACATTGATGCCATTCTATATACCGGGCAAGTACAATCGCCATGCCGACCACTTGTCTCGCCACAAATCACCACCGGAGTGGCACCTGCTGTCCCCGTCGACGGACAAAATCTTCCAGAAGTTTGGAGTCCCAGTCATAGACCTTTTGGCATCAAACAGAGCTCATGTGGTGATCAATTATGTGTCGTTAGATCTCCGGGACGGTCAAGCCCTCTTTCACGATGCCTTCTCAGTGACGTGGAACTATCCACTAGCATGGGTTTTTCCACCCCCTTACCTCATACCGCGGGTGCTGGCCCACATGAACAACTCCAAAGGAGTGTATCTCTTAGTAGTACCTCGTTGGGAGAGAGTCTTCTGGCGAGCCGATCTGAAATCGCGAGCCCTGTCAGCACCGTTCACAATACACAACCTTCCACACTGCCTCATCGACACGTCAACCGGGCTCCCTCCCCCGGAGGTTCACATGATGACGTTAGAAGTGTGGAAATGTGGGGGTGGCGTGGTAGCCTGACCAACTGGAACGAAGACCAGAAAAGATTGCTAGAGTCTTCCTGGCGTCCTTCAACTCGTAAAACTTATAAAAGTGCCTGGGATTGCTGGTTAAAATGGACAAACAAGAATAAATTTGATCCCTTTAGTCCTAATGGGTCCATATTGGCCAGATATTTAGCAGATTTATTTTTAATTGAAAAAATGTCATATAACACTATTTTACTACATAAATCTGTTGTATCCACTTTAAGTAACGCTGATAACTCTGGGCATTTAAGCTCTCACTCTATGGTTAAACATGTTTTAAAATCAATTGCTCTAAAGCGACCGGTCAGGCCTAAACCCCTAGTCTGGGACATGGATATCTTAACCTCTTTCTTAGAAACATATGATTTTGATGAGAACAGTATATTTGCCACATGCAGGCATACAGCCACTCTGCTTCTGCTATGTTCTGGCAGGCGTATTCATGATTTAACACTTCTTTGCGTTGATTCAGATCACTTAATCATATCAGGCGATCACATCATTTTTTGGCCTATATTTGGTTCAAAAACCGACTCTACTGATTATAGACAGGCAGGATGGAAATTAATGGTTAATCACAATAATAGTAAATTAGATCCTGTTTTTTGGGTTAATCATACCATTACGCTTCTCCAACAGAGAAGAACCTTATCAAAATGTGATAATTTATTTGTAACCTTTCGAGGCAAGGCCAAGGCCGCCTCGCGTACTTTAATTGCTGGTTGGATTAAAACTTTACTGTCCGAAGCAGGCATAATAGCAACGCCCGGTAGCGTACGGTCTGCAGTCGCCTCAAAACATTGGGCTAACAATATACCTGTCGACGATATATTAGCTAGAGGTAATTGGAGGTCGGGAAACACTTTTAGACGACATTATAGGCGTGAAATTATGTCTAAATCGGCCAGTTTGAATAATGATTTGTCTACATTATTTATGCCTACTGATCAATAAATGTACTTAATCATATTCTATTTCATCTTCAATTCTGATGTGAATTAAGTATATCCTCTGCCCTCTGTACCTATTGTTTTTGGAGAATAAGCTGATTCATTATGAATAAATGATTATGGTTCTCGCACACCTTGTTACTTTATTTCTTTTTACTCCATCCGAAGAGTGAGAGAGAATACTTCCATAAATTCTTATAGTAGGTACATATATGTATCACATTGGCGTACCATCACACACCACCAGGCGATAACAAACACTTCTCAATTAAATAAGCTTCGAATAAGGTAAGTATTTAATATGCGTTTTATTGGTAGGTAAAACGCAGCTATTAAGGTAGATTCCCGTAGGCAGCAAAACGGGAAGAAAAACGGAACACCGGAAGTCCGGAACGCGGAATGTCCGGGTCTACGAGGAGCAGGTGGATCCGCTGCCACTCGCTGCTGGTACAGGTTTCTGCCCGAGACTTGTTCCCTGGAAATTCCGGAAATTGGTCGTTCACAAAATGTCCACTTTTCAGTTAGTGACTGCGACATCGGGATTTTTCGATGAAACTTATTCTGCTGGTTATTGGCGATTACGGGTAAAGTGAGCCCCAAGCGTTAATTAGAAATCATTGATGTGGCAGTCACAAACAAAATCATTTCTTTTTTTAAAAGCAGTGTAGGTATGATTTTACAATGATAATAATTTATGTGTTTTTTTAAAATCGGCCAAAGGAGTAGCAAAGCGGCTTAACAGGATGAAAAGCAATTCCCTCGTATATAAAAAAAATGTTTTAAACATGAATAGAATAATTATGGGAGTTACAGTTATACAATTATTAGTTTTTTTAACATGAGGGTAGCAGCAACCTTCCAGAACTTTGTGATGCGCGAGCATTACACAGCACTTGTTAGCGACAGTATTTAAATAAACGAATGGAATTATTAATTATTAGATTAGTTTGGTTAAATAATAAAAAGTAAAACAGTTCGACAATAAAAACAATTAATTAATACACGGCCAGTTGGAATGGCTAAATGATAAAATTCCTCAATTATAATTCGAGTTTAGCCAATCCCGCAATAGAAGATTGAATTTAAATGGGAATTTAACTAATACAATAATTTTTCATCACTTGATTTTTTTATGAGGGTAGCTCCAACATTCTAGAACTAGGCTACACATGAACACTACAAAGCTCTAGCGCAACAGATTCATATAAGCGGATAGAATGATTGCACTTAAGTGATGATGTTTAAAAAAAAAACAAAACATGCAAGCGTAGTATTTACGAAAGCAGAATAAAGTTATGGCAATAAATGTGATCGCAACACACCCGTCTCGGGGAAAACACTGAACTTAAAACGGAACTTTAGGGATTCAGATCAAAATTAGTTATTCTATCAAATACTGGAGTGTCTACTTTCTTTTAATTTTACTGATTTTGGTGTTGGCTGGCAGACGGCGCACGGCAAAATAAATGGCTGCGTTCCCGTCTTAAACTCATTGCCTCGCGTCGTTGATGTAGCTATACATATGTGACGCTGTATTTTGTGCGCGCGACCCGTTTTAACTATAGCGAAATCTCAGACGTGATTTCTGTTTGTTTGTAAATAATATAATTTTTTTGTTAGTGTTTTTTTTTTTTAATTGTTTAATAATGTAGGTTAATTTATTTGTACTGTTGGTTCATAATATAATAAAATTCACTAGAAATTTATTAAAATAGGCAGAACCGTTACACGGTTCACCCGTTTTTGAAATATTGAACTTCGAAATGACAATGTCAGGGGTTTTCAACTTTTCTGAGTTGGTTAGGTTAGGTTATTTTAATTGTATTGTATGTTTGTGCTTACTTGAAATAAATGATTAGTTTGCTAAAACCCAAATCATTATCAATCTATTCACGCCACGATTAATAATGTTTAATTTAGCAACCGTTTGGTCTCCAAGGGTCCTCAAATCGAAGGATACGGAACCCGTATCCTCCTCCTGATTAATAGGGAGGGGAATATGGGCGGTTCGGGATCCTTGGAGGAGGTGAAAGGTTAATAAGGTTTTGGGGTTTATTTTTAGAAAGGCGCAAAGTAAATGGACGAACAGAAATATCGGAGTCCCTTGAATCGTCGACAAATGTTTCATAACCGTTTCATTTGATCAAAATTCAAAATTCAAAATTTCGTTCAGCAAATAGGCAGTTGAATGCTCTTTTACACGTTTTTTTTTTCGAATCTACCAGCGCTTTCGAAAAGACCATGATTGCCAAGAGAATGCGCCGCAAGAAACTTGGCACAAAGTCATTTATTCCAAAAACAAGTTACTATTGTAACAATGACAATGCAACGTTTTTTTTTTTTCTGTTTTAAATTTTCAGTTGATTAGGTTGTTCACGCTAACTGTTGACGCAGTATTCAACACTGATTTCTACCTTGGGATTTATTTCACTACGGTCAATGATATTAAATATAGAAAGAGGTAGATATGTCATCAGCACGCCGAAAATTAAGCGCGAAAAATGCTACAAATTGTAGCATCTTTAGCCACAACACAACCTCTCTCAAATAAGGTTCAAACTTGCGCGCAAATGTCAAAGTGTTCGGAACATGTTATTGATTGTCTTGTGAGCATAATGACGTATCTTTACTTATAAAATCATTGACTATGGTTGAATCTCACGGTAGTTTCGTGTTAAAAACGGTTCCCAGCATTTTGTAAGTAGAAGAATGGAACCCAGTAATGACGGAAGTAGGTCTTAACCGCAGTTCGCCTCGAGGACACTTTTCCATGCTTTTTAAAGGCTTTTGTTCACAAACTATTGTGAAGTAAAAAAGTCGGGAAAGTTTAATGGTTTTAGCAAAAACAAGAATTATGTCAAGGGAATATTTTTGCAAAATGGATGTACCAAACGATGGCAGTTGGGAGTCAAAAGTGTTCGAAAAAGTGTCTCTTTAAACCACGACGTAAAAAGAGGGGTATTATAAGTTTCACCTGTGTGTGTACATCTTAAAACCGGTTAAGCCGTTTTTGAGAAATTCAACTTTGAAATGACAATGTCGGGGATTACACAAAGAAACCTCACTCTGTCATTAAGAAATTAAGAGAGAAAAAAAATACCGTATTTTAGAAACAAGTGTAAAAAAAAGTAATTATTAGAACAGCAAAACCAGAACACTTTACTTTACTGGCACGTTTTAATTGAGCAGGAGATGTATAGGGTCTCCAGGTCAAATATCTGTGAAAATTTAAATTACAAAGGGATGTATAGGGTCCCAGAATTAATACTATAATATAATACTTAATCTAAATTTAAACTAAATTTAAAATCAGCAGAGGTGTATATCGCCTCCACGGTCAAATAATAAGTATAATAATACATATACATAAACTGGAGATGTACATGGTCTCCAAATGTCAAATAACAAAAATTGATGAAATATACATTTCATGTCATCATGTCAAATAAATAAAACATTATTTATGTCAATTGTATTACAATTAGTACGCAGCGGACAACGGCAACAGAGACAATTATGAGACGTATTATTAAAAATTATAAGACATGTACTAGAGGCACGCGTTTTAATTTTTTTTCTGTAGAGCGAAAAACGCTTATTCAAGTCAAGGTCTCAAGATTACTATTTGATTTTTTCGTGTTTTTTTTGGAAAATGCAGAATTTGTAAAATAATTGAAAATTTTCAAAAACTCTGTTCGACGAACTCACAGCGCCTTAATATTGCACAATTCTATTTTTAACCGACTTCAAAAAAGGAGGAGGTTCTACGTTCCACTGTATGTATTTTTTTTTTATGTATGTACATCGATTACTCTGTTAATTGTAAACCGATTTTCAAAATTCTTTTTTATTCGAAAGGGTATACTCCTGAGGTGGTCCCATTGTCACCAAGTCATGACCTGATGATGGGATCTCAGGGAAATCGAGGGCAACCCTCAAATTTTGTAGGCATGTATCATGTGTTTCATATATTTTCTAAGGCTATTCAAGTACTTGCGTCCGATAGTCATCATCTCATGTTGATGAGCTGATGATGGAAGGTACAACTCCTTAACGGTTAGGAGTTGGAGGATAATTCTGAAAATGTTAAATCAACGTAAAATTGTGAAATAAAAACCTTTTAACAAAAAAGTAAAACCGCCTTCAAAAAAAAAAACCTTAGAAAAAAAAAACGTAAAATAATCCTCTGAAATAATGATCAATAAATAAAATAAAATAAAATGCGTTTATTTCGGACAACAGAAACTAAAGCCTAAAGTTTTATGGCCTAGCACTAAGCAGCCGATATATGAAGTCGGTGCTTCATTCAAAGAATATTCCGCTCGCACCGCACCGACTTCATATTTCTGCTGCTTAGTGCTAGGCCATAAAACTTTAGGCTTTAGTTTCTGTTGTCCGAAATAAACGCATTTTATTTTATTTTATTTATTTATCATTATTTTATAGCATTATTTTACGTTTTTTTGAAAGGGTTTTTTTTGAAGGCGGTTTTATTCATTTTAGAATCACGTATTTATGATATTTTTTTTTACCGGTGTTGACCTATTAGAAACCAAAAATAAACTCGCAATCACCCATAACTTCGTGTAAGTTCCTAAACACTAAATGAGGCAAATTCTAAACAATGTTTCTTATTTAGTAGTTGCAGGGTAGAATTGAAACAAGGCTTGCAATTAAAGCTCTTGTTTCGAGTCCCGCGGGCACGGCAACAAAGGCTCAGCTAACACCACTACTTATTGGGATGGCTGCTTTGAGCTGTTGTTGATTAATTTCTCAACATTGTTTTTATGGATATTATATTAAAGTGGTGTTGTAATAATTCCAAACGAACGTTTTTAGGGTTCCGAAGCCAAAATGGCAAAAAGGAACCCTTATGGTTTCGTCATGTCCGTCTGTCCGCGGCATAGCTCAGAGACTTTTGGTACTAGAAAGCTGTAATTTTGCATAGATGTACACATTAAATAGGCCAAAAAGTACTGGGATAAAACCTTAAAAATATTTTTTTTTTGTGGTACCTCCCCTACATGTAAAGTGGGGATGATTTTTTTATTTCTCACCCACCCCATAGTGCGGGGTATCGTTGGATAGGCCTTTCAAAAATATTGGGGGTGTTCCAAAATCATTTTCCTATAGAGTTATTCGTTTGCGAAATATTTAGCTTTGAAGTGCTCATTTTTGTTAGAGTCCAGATTCCCTTGAGTGCCCCCCCACAGAGACCACCAGAAACTGTTATATTTGAAAATGTGAAAAAAATCGGAGCAGTAATGGATATAGTGAATTTAATAGGAAAACTATCAGAGATAAGCAGGCCTTACAGGTTTGGGAGTAATAGCTAATTATATGTGTCTATGTCAATAACCGATAAAAATTGACCCCACACTGCGTACATTTTGCTTTGGAGTAGGGCTCTGCTAACTGGTTTCGAATAGGTGTGATGAAAATACCTTTAGCTTTTTCGTAATGGCTTAGGAACCCTATCCTGGGCGTGTCCGACACGCTCTTGCCCGGTTTTATTTAATCACAGCGCAAATTAATTGTTAGACTAAGTCGTAAAGGGCACTGATGACTAGTCCATTTTTAACCGACTCCAAAAAAGGAGGAGGTTCTACGTTCCACTGTATGTTTTTTTTTTTTTTTTTTATGTATGTATGTTCATCGATTACTCCGTCAATTGTAGACCGATTTTCAAAATTCTTTTTTTGTTTGAAAGGGTATACTCCTGAGGTATTCCCATTGTCACCAAATCATGATCTGATGACGAGATCCCAGTGTAATCGAGGGCAACCCTCAAATTTTATAGGCACGTATTATGTGTTTCATATATTTTCTAAAGCTATTCAAGTATTTGCGTCTGGTAGTAATCATCTCATGTTGATGAGCTGATGATGGAAGGTACAACTCCTTAACGGTTAGGAGTTGGAGGATAATTCTTAAAATCTTAAATCATTATTCGAAAGGGTATACTTTAGGGGTGGTCCCATTGTCACCAAGTCGTGATCTGATGATGGGGTCCCAGGGAAAAGAGGGCAACCCTCAAATTTTATAGGCACTTATTATGTGTTTCATATATTTTCTAAGGTTATTCAAATATTTGAGTCCGGTAGTTATCATCTCATGTTGATGAGCTGATGATGGAAGGTACACCTCCTTAACGGTTAGGAGTTGGAGGATAATTCTGAAAATGTTAAATTAACGTAAAATTGTGAAATAAAAGCCTTTTAACAAAAAAGTAAAACGGCCTTAAAAAAAACCTTATCAAAGAAACGTAAAATAAAATGCATTTATTTCGGACAACAGAAACTTTTATGGCCTAAAAGTTTTATGGCCTAGCACTCAGTAGCAGTAATATGAAGTTGGTGCTTCATTCAAAGAATATTCCGCTCGCACCGCACCGACTTCATATATCTGCTGCTTAGTGCTAGGCCATAAAACTTTAGGCTTTAGTTTCTGTTGTCCGAAATAAATGCATTTTATTTTACGTTTCTTTTCTAAGGTTTTTGTTTGAAGGCGGTTTTACTTTTTTGTTAAAAGATTTTAGCCTAGTATTATATTTAACAGAAGTGATACTATTATGCCGATATTTTTAAATAAATAAAAAAATATAATCTGCTTTAAACAAACGTCTTGTTTATGCATGAAATTATACATTGGTGTTATAAGTTTAACCTGTGTATCTGTGTATCTGTGTCTGTCTATCTGTCTGTGGCATCATAGCCCTCACGCGGATAGACCGATTTCAATGCGGTTTTTTTTTAATCGAAAGCTAGTTCAATCGAGATGGTTCTTAGCTAATGTAGACATATAGCTTCGCCTACATATTGTTTATCCCAATGTAATGTTTCGTCGAATGTTCGTTTGACCTAATTGAAATTACACTGAAAATACTAACTTTTCAGCAAAGGTATAAAATAGAGCCAACCTAACGTAACCTTTCTACATAGCCGGTGTAAGTAGTTTAGCTTAACTTTTCAACTGAGGCGTCGTTACGGTCATAGTATCGAGATCGAGAAACATCATACTAAATTTTAGTTCCAAATACGCTCACGGGCGGGCGTTGTTCCAAACGTCATACGAACTCGATAACGTTTACTATTCGATTTTACGTGACGCAGGTTTCGAATATTCGTACTCGGGCCTCTGAAAACAATTGTAGCAGGTTAGCGAAACTCAAATAAAACAACAGAATATCAAAGATCGTCGAAAAGATCCGCCTGCCAGAAAGAATTCAATTCACACTTCGCTTCGGCGCTCTCGCTGTATCTCTGCCTATTTTCGTAAACGTATGGACTCGGTTAGTGACGTGATCTTGAGAGATTGTTGGAATAGAATTCGTAAGAACGAAGATGAATTTGTCATAGTCTGTGCAGTACGAAAGTTAACCAATTCTATCAGGTCCTCACGTATAATTTTAACTGTTTATAAACTGCAAATTTTCTGTTCACATGCCCTATCTTAGTGCTTTTCGGGTTTCGTACCTCAAAAGGAAAAATGGATCACTTTGTTGTCTGTCTGCCTGCCTATCTGTCCTACCCTTTTTCTCTGGAACACGCGGAGGTAGCATGCTGAAATTAATATCGAATACTCAAGCCTGCAGTCTCTTGAAGCTGTGAAAAAATCTAATCTCTATTATAACGCAATCAAAAGATATACCAAGTCATTAAAAAAAAACATTTCGACGAATTGAGAGCCTCCTTCTTTTTTGAAGTCGGTTAAAAAGAATCATCAACACTCGTTTCTGGTGCTAGACTACTGATATACCTACAAATGTGTGCGAAACCCTCGGTGCGCGAGTCCGACTCGCACTTGGCCAGGTATTTTTAAATACTTTCATTATTTGTTTAGGTTTGACCACGCGCCTAAAGAACAGACCATCTTGTGAGGCAGAGGGTTGCTGCCGCCGGATGAATACGAGGGGCCGAAGACAGAGTCATCATCATTATCATCACGTCAGCCGATTGACGTCCACTGCTGGACGGCGGCCTCCCTCGCGGCTCTCCACTCTTACCGGTCTTGTGTTTTCCGCATCCACCGCAGTTCCGCAATCTTTACCAGGTCGACAGACAGAGTGCTGTGGCGTTACGGTAGAGGCCTATGTCCAGCAGTGGACTGCTGTGGGCTGATGATGATGATGATTTGATTTCTACAAACGCTAGATGAGCCTCTATGTAATCGACGGCAAAAAAATACGTCTCGATCGCGTTTGCGTTAAAGTGTTAAATAGTATGAGAATTGTTTTTTTGCCAATACGTGCCACTAGTAACGCTGCTAATTTGTCCACAGTAATTCAGACGTAAATGCGTACGCGCTTGAGACTAGAGGCTCTAGTAAAATTTGTTCCGCGCGACCACTTTATATTTCAATGGGACACATCAATCCAATGCAAATAATCTCGTATTGCTCACACCGTCGCAAGAAATTCACTTCGATTGAAATTAAGAACAGTATAAAAGCAACGAGAATATTCACAAATGCATATCAATATTTTCCTCACATCACTACAATGCACAACACGCAAACAATGCCGTTGACGTCTTGCAAATATTCAATATCAAAACACATCTTGTTTCCACACTTTCCACACGTTTTACACACAATCCAGTCCAACTCCGAACCTCGCCTCCTTGTAATACAGTATGCTTCCCCTCGTGTTGTAAGTCAGAGATTTTCATTAATCACCAGCCGGGAGCGATGGCAAAAAGCGACGCCTGTGCGTCATCATTTGTCACTTTTTTTTGCTGACTGTCGGATGATGCAGTTGTGATCTAGTCTGGTGGATTGGCGGGATTGGGAACACTTCTTCGTAGTTTTCTGGGCTCAGACAGATAGATTTAAAGAATTAGATAGTGTCAAGATTCCAATAAAAATGTTTTTTATTTATTTTTATGAAAATATCGTACACATAGTATCGTATCGTATAGTGAAATAAACGGATTACTCATGTACAGTCGAGGAAATTAATTCCTGACCCACCATTTTCATCGTAAACGTCAAAACGATTTTCCTTGTCAAGCAATGCGATGTCTCTTTGACGTTTAGTGTGAAAAGGTTACCTATTTAAGTCGAGCTTATTCCGACATTTTACGCACCTCTTCGTAGTCCTCTGAAGGCCTCTGGGAGCGCACCATGTACTTACAACGCAATAAAAAAAAACTAAGCTGAATCAACAATAGGTACTCATCCCAAACTAAAACCAAAATGAAACTGCTTAACAAAATCTAATTTATATCTAAGAAAGTCCCTTTGGGCATGGTACCAAAGATCAGACCTTTGTCAGAGAAAGCTGCCAGCTCTTCGGTCCCCCGTGACATCGACTAGCCTCTTGGATATTTCCTTAAATAAGCCCAAAGCGATCGGATTCCACGGACTAAGGGCCAGTATGAATCGCGCTAAAACAATAGCTCCTCAAGTCAGCAATTGTCGACGAATTGTCATTGAAATCTGACAATTGTAAATAGGGGCCTATATTTGCGCCTTAACTTTTTCCACCGTTTCAGATGCTGGACCAGCTTTAAATAATGGTTAAATTAGATAAGATAATTGGAGTTTTTTAAAATGAGTAAAAAAAACGAGCCAAGTGCGAGTCGTACTCGCGCACGAAGGATTCCGTACCATTATCTATAAAAACGGCAATAAAAGTCATGTCTGTTGTATGGGAGCCCCACTAAAATCTTTATTTTATTCTGTTTTTAGTATTTGTTGTTATAGCGGAAACAGAAATACATTATCTGTGAAAATTTCAACTGTCTTACTATCACGGTTCATGTGATACAGACTGGTGACAGACAGACAGACAGCTTAGGACTCTTTTTCTTTTCATGATCTCAGTAGGAGTATCTTTTTGTATTTTTTTCTCCCGATTTTTTATTTTTACGGTTTTCCCGTGAATATCAATTATACTTTTTATAAACTCACTGAAACATGAATACACAGAAAAAAACCAGAAAAATGCCAACCCCGGGAATCGAACCCGGATCCTCGACACTCCGGGTCGTGTGCTTTTCCCCTACACCACGATTGGACATAGAGGAAAGGCCAATTTTTTTCCATGTATTCAAATCTTAGCTTGTTTTTATCACTTTTTGCAGTGACTAGCGCCATCTATGCGATTACTTCGTAAACTGAAAACAACGCACCCTTTCGAAACTTATCAGTTTACCCAGGCTCAACGAGATGGCGCACTAAAGCAATCAATTCATGATCTCAGTAGGAGTATCTTTTTATATTTTTTCTCCCAATTTTTTATTTTTACGGTTTTCCCGTCAATATCAATTATATTTTTTTATATTATTTTATATTTTTTATATTTTTCTGGTTTTTTTCTGTGTATTCATGTTTCAGTGAGTTTATAAAAAACATCTTTTTCTTTTTGTTTGTTGGGAGAGTTGCTTAAAGATAGTTTATCGTTTACATACTAAACCAAGCGTAGAATGTCGAGCAAACATACTATCAGTATAAGTATGAATAAATATGAGCAAATCATCATAGCAATTGACTCCATAATTCAGCAAGAGCAGCGTAAAGATTGATCGGAATGCCAAAATGAATGTATTAATCTAAATAAGTATGTTTTATCCGTTGTCTAGTACCCATGGTACAGGCTTTGCCTAGTTTGGGACTAGGTCAATTGGTGTCGATTGTCCCATGATGTTTATTATTTATTTATATAATGTAGTTATTACCAGTAGACATTAGGGAAGCAAAGGTTGTATGTCAGGATCGTAGCAAATGGAAGTCCGTGGTCTCTGCCTTCCCCTCCGGGAAACAGGCGTGACTGTATGTATGTATGTATGTATGTACCAGTAGACATTTCAGTAAATACAAACACGACGTTGACACGGATCGCCGGATGTAAAACAAGGGCTTGTCGCGGCCCGGAAGACGCCGTGTCCAATAAACCGATGTTCCGATTGTGAGGAAACGCGACGGCCTGTCACACTGACATGTATTACATTTTTATGCCACTTGCACCAACCCGCGTGTAATTTAGTTACTATACTGGCGTTAATAGTAGTTTATCTACACACATATCATAAGTCCTCTATAATGTGTTCAGAAACCGTAGAAAATGACCAGCATTGCAGTATATCATCGCCTCCGCCGCCAGCCCCCGCCAGCAGGTCCAGCAGTAAAGTAATAGTTAGATGTCGTAACGACTTTTCGATACCGAATTCGATTTTTCAAATTTGACAACCAACGTAATTTACAATCATAGTGAAATAAAACGGATCACTCACTTACATAAGTCGAGTTCAGTCCGACATGTATAATAATTAATAATGTGATTTTTTTTTACAAAAAAAAAAAAAAAATTACGAAACGTCCGCTCGGTATGTTTGTCTATGATTAAAAAAAAACAATCAAATTCGTGACAGGTATGGGTAAGGGTATGATACATGCCTTTGGCTTCTGAACCCATCTTAGAGTACTTTTAATATGTGTGTAGATAAAGTAATGTATGCAACTCCACATAATTAGGCCTTAAACCACTCGTGTGATCCTATTATGAAACTCAGCTTCGCCTCGTTTCATAAAACACACTCGTGTTTTAAGGACCCTCATTATGTAGCAGTTGCATAATAGTAGTTAACGTCAGGCCCCTGTTTCATCAACTTTACAAGTGTCAGTTTTCAATGACAACTCGGTGTCATCTGCTGACTTGAAGAGCTTTTGTTTTAGCGCGCTTCATAATTGTCAAAGAAATGTAGTTCGAGTTGGCATATAAAACTTACAATTGTAAAGTTGGTGAAATAGGGCCAAGGTGGTACAAATACGTCAAATTAACTCCAGATTAGTGTCCCAGGTTGGTGCATGTCTTCTTTCAAATTCAAATTCAAAATTTTATTCAGCAAATAGGCAGTTGAATGCTCTTTTACACGTCATTTTTTTGAGTCTACCAGCGCTTTCGGAAAGACCATGATTGCCAAGAAGAATGCGCCGCAACAAACTTGGCACAAAGTCATTTTTTCTAAAAACAAGTTACATTAGCTCTTACAATACGTAACCACAGATAAATTACACAAAGAAACCTCACTCTGTCATTAAAAAATTAAGACAGAAAAAGAAAATACCGTATTTTAGAAACAAGTGTAAAAAGTAATTATTAGAACAGCAAAACCAGAACACTACTTTACTGGCACGTTTTAATTGAGCAGGAGATGTATAGGGTCTCCAGGTCAAATATCTGTGAAAATTTAAATTACAAAGGGATGCATGGGGTCCCAGAATTAATACTATAATATAATACTTAATCTAAATGGCTTAGAGATGTATAGTCTCTAGGGTCAATTTAAACTAAATTTAAAATCAGCAGAGGTGTAAAACGCCTGCACGGTCAGTTCCTTAGTGGAAGACGAAGAGGAGATGGCGGGATGACTTTGACGTATTTATAGAACGATGGACGGACAGTCTGTGCCGTAATTTATAAAGCTACAACTTACAATTTACAACCGGAAGTCTCTTTCTAACGAAGGATAGAATGAGAATTCCGTTTGTAAATTGTAACTTGTAGCTTTAGAAAACACGGCCATGGTAAAGATCACGTGAAACCGTGGGCTGCGGGTGGCACAAGACTAATAATAATAATATTTATTTATTGTAAAGTCATGTACATTATGACAAAGATTTCAAATTTGGTCTGCTTAAGTCAGTTCATGACGCCCTGTAAAGGCACACAATAATAATTAATAAACTAAATCTATATATATTTTTAAATCCATACATTTTATTATTATCAATTGTGCCACACTAACAACCACACTAATCAGCGTGGAAATCTTTGGGGAAAGCCTAAGTCCAACTGTAGCCGTCTTCAGGCTGAATTATGATGATGATGAGAATTGATTGGCAGGAGCATGCCGTTTACAGAGACGAGTGGTTTGAAGAGAGAAAAATCTGAATTATGATGATGATGAGAACTGATTGGCAGGAGCATGCCGTTTACAGAGACGAGTGGTTTGAAGAGAGAAAAATCTGAATTATGATGATGATGAGAACTGATTGGCAGGAGCATGCCGTTTACAGAGACGAGTGGTTTGAAGAGAGAAAAATCTGAATTATGATGATGATGAGAACTGATTGGCAGGAGCATGCCGTTTACAGAGACGAGTGGTTTGAAGAGAGAAAAATCTGAATTATGATGATGATGAGAACTGATTGGCAGGAGCATGCCGTTTACAGAGACGAGTGGTTTGAAGAGAGAAAAATCTGAATTATGATGATGATGAGAACTGATTGGCAGGAGCATGCCGTTTACAGAGACGAGTGGTTTGAAGAGAGAAAAATCTGAATTATGATGATGATGAGAACTGATTGGCAGGAGCATGCCGTTTACAGAGACGAGTGGTTTGAAGAGAGAAAAATCTGAATTATGATGATGATGAGAACTGATTGGCAGGAGCATGCCGTTTACAGAGACGAGTGGTTTGAAGAGAGAAAAATCTGAATTATGATGATGATGAGAACTGATTGGCAGGAGCATGCCGTTTACAGAGACGAGTGGTTTGAAGAGAGAAAAATCTGAATTATGATGATGATGAGAACTGATTGGCAGGAGCATGCCGTTTACAGAGACGAGTGGTTTGAAGAGAGAAAAATCTGAATTATGATGATGATGAGAACTGATTGGCAGGAGCATGCCGTTTACAGAGACGAGTGGTTTGAAGAGAGAAAAATCTGAATTATGATGATGATGAGAACTGATTGGCAGGAGCATGCCGTTTACAGAGACGAGTGGTTTGAAGAGAGAAAAATCTGAATTTGTGGGCAAAGTGAAAATAATTAATATCTACCTACCTAATAGATTTTTAAAATTCATTTTCAACATGCTTTTTTTGACAACAGGTACTTTTTGACTGTACTTGCAGTTAATATCATCCAACTTACATGGGTCAAAATTCTTATCACTGGAAGTGGGTCAAATTTTACCTTTTTTTTTTTAATACGACGAGGAAGGCAAACGAGCAAGTGGGTCACCTGATGGCAATCCCGGAGGGTTTGCAGATGCGTTGCCAACCTAGAGAGCTAAGATGAAATGTCTCTTGTGCCCGTAATTATACCGGCTGGATATGACCCATACACATACACACATGTCTATTATCAAGGCAATTTAAATAAAATCTTGTAAAAACAATCGTACCAATAAAACAAAGACAATGTTAGCTTATTAATACTGTGACTACCTCAGCCTTCTGCTATTAAAATCCAATGGTAATCAATTACCTACTGTCACCAGAAAATGGTCTCCTCATCCATTATAGAAGAATGAAACGAAATGAATTTAACGAAATTAACGTTCCGATAAAATCGTCTTCGTATCAACTTTAATTATAGGGATAACATTGATTTGATATCGATTTCAAGTCTTACAAAAAGCAATTACGTAAAATCAATAAAAGGTTTGAGAAACCTGATAGATACCTTTGAACTTAGGTACTTAAACTCAATTAGTCAGTAAATGTCTGTGAGTCATTTTGTTAATTAATTCTAATTGCTTGAGAGATTCACTGTTAGCAGACTATTAGTCTATAAACAATACGCTGGGATAGTTAGAATTTCAGTAAATTTCAATAAAACAAAAGATATAATTAAAAAGTCTTAACTTAAGACTAGCTTAAGTCTAATTTTAGATGTCTTGCCTTTTTTAGGGTTCCGTACCTCAAAATGAAAAAACGGAACCCTTATAGGATCACTTTGTTGTCTGTCTGTCTGTCTGTCAAGACCATTTTTCTCTGGAACGCGTGGTGGTAGTATGCTGAAATTAATATCAAATACTCAAGCCTGCGGTCCCTTGAAGCTGTGAAAAAATAAAAATTCTAAGTCAACGCAATCAAAAGACACAGTCATTAAATAGGCTGTTTCCATACAAATTGCCGGACCCCAAAAACCTAAAGGGTACTTCCAGTTGTCCTAGAAACTTGAAATTTGGTATGAAGGTAGCTCTTATAGCACAACCACTCCGAAAAATCTCAAAATCTTTAACTTTTATGTCTGTCTGTAGATTTAGCAGACCAGTATAAGTTGACGCCACACTGCGTACATTTTGCTTAGGAGCAGGGCTCTGCTTACACTGGAGTATTTAAAACCCTCGTGCACGAGTCCGACTCGCACTTGGCTGGTTTTTTTTTTTTACTTGTGGAAAATGCGTCTTATGCATGTGCCGTGATCAGGGCAACAGGGGGGTCTGTAGGGCTCTTCCACAGAAGGTGGTCATACCGCAAAGCCCAGGGATGGGGCCCTCACTGCGAACCAAGATGGTGGTGGAGCGGCGCGCCCCTAGATGGGGACGATACCGTGCAATCCAGTTCGGGATTCAGCTGACTTGCCTAGTCTAACAAAATTTTTTTGTTATACAAGGGTGCAAAGTTGTATTTTACCCGCGAGTGTGGAATTGAAACACAAGCAAGAGAACGGGTTCTAAAATAGAATCCTGAGCGTAGCGAGTGTTTCAACACACGAGAAGTAAAATACATTCGCACCCGTGTGTAACACAAAACTTTTCACCTCACTGTAGCGAGGAAAGCGCAACACGCAAAAAAAAACAGCTCGTAAAATAAATCTTCATCACTGGAATCACTATTTTTTTTGCGATATTATAACAGAAAACTCTGAAAGTTGGGTACTTTTACGTGAGTCGGAGTCGGTGAGTTTTTTTATGTTAGCAATGTTGACATTTTATGACGATGCGTTTTGAAATTGCATCGACTCAACTTATGCGTTCAGAATTATATTCAACATCATTATAAAAAACAACAAATGTTTCTTATAGAATTTTAAGGACCATTAAATAAAGATAAATTTGGTATTTTTTATTAAATTCTCAAACCATTTATCATTTATTTAATGATAATTAACATCGAACGAACCATTATCATGAGCGTTTTACGTTTTGTTATCTGTCAAAAGCTACTTAAACACGCTCCGCTCCAAAGTCAAATTACTTTCCCCACTAGTGGATAAAATGCGATTTTACCCGCTTGGATAAAAGACGGCTTTCCGGGGTAGTGAGGGGGAAATAACTATTGATCAAGTCAAACGCTGCTTTGCGGGGGTCCATAATATTATTGAACTAAAAACTGTAAAAACACACATTTTTGTCCCATAGATAGTTCTGGCTGTCTTGAACGTATGAAAATTGAACAAAAGGTCAATTTTACAAGCTTTTATTTAACTTGTAATGTATGTATGTATGTATGTGAAGTTTCCAATGCGCACTGGGCCCTCGTGGGAACTATAGCCCAAGCCCTCTCATTCTGAGAGGAGGCCTGTGCCTAGCAGTGGGACGTAGAAAAGGTTGGTGATGATGTATGTATGTAACTATGTTTGGGTGGAATGTTGCAACGTAATATTGAAGCAGATATCCTCCACCGATTGACATGAAATGTGGCACAGTTATGCAAATCTGGTGACAATACAATAATCCGGCAGCGACATCCTGGTGGGGCCAGGGCAGCCTCCACAGGAGGGAGGTATTCAACGGTTAAAGGCATCGACTTGAAATTTGGTGCGGTTGTGTAAGTTGGATGACAATACACGTAAAAATAGAGACCCTATACATCTCCTGCTCAATTAAAACGTGCCAGTAAAGTGTTGTGGTTTTGCTGTTCTAATAATATTTTTTACACTTGTTCCTAAAATACGGTTTTTTTCTTTCTTTATTTTTTAATGATAGAGTGGGGTTGCTTTGTGTAATTTATCTGTGGTTACGTATTGTAAGAGCTAAATGTAACTAGTTTTTAGAAAAAAATACTTTGTGCCAAGTTTCTTGCGGCGCATTCTTCTTGGCAATCGTGGTCTTTCTGAAAGCGCTGGTAGACTCAAAAAAATGACGCGTAAAGAGCATTCAACTGCCTATCTGTTGAATAAAATTTTGAATTTTGATAATAAAAAGTACAGCCAGGTAATGTTGGAAATGAAATTTTTACCAGAGAACTTTTAAAACCCATCCGATCAGTATAAGCAGATTACTTTGCGGTGTGAGAAGCGGCCATTGTGATTGATTGCGTTCTGGGCTAATTACAGGACATAGGCAGTGAGCGGAACATAAATTACTTGGCAGTATCTCGAAACGAAGAGTCTTGCGCTGTCTATGAAGACTGATGACCTTTGTGAGAGATTTTCGCATAAATTTATAGAGTTCTGACTCTTGCCATGATTGGTATTGGTACGCATTGAATAGGCAAAAATAATTATGGCCTTGTGAACTTGATCGATGCGGGGCACATTGCTCGCAGGACTGATGTCCGATGGGGCCAGAAGGTTTTCGAATGGCGTCCGCGGACCGGGAGACTGTAACAGTCCAAGGACCCAATCTACCCTACCTACTAATGTAAGACATTCTATACCTCTATTCACCTTACTACAACTTATAACACATAACATGGCCTCGTGACTCGTCTAATGTGTGAAGATCCTACGTTGTGATCGCTACGAAAGTAGCAGTAACTCTAAGTAATTTAAGTGGCAAATAAGAACGGAAACTCTAATTAATTACTAAACAGATTCTAAGGAAAACTACCTAGCGATTAACCTATGAAGTGTAGGTTTAGAGAGCTACGTTTAGACTTCCTCAAGGTTTCTTGGACACTTCCTGGGCTCAACTTTAGATTGTATATGTACTTTAGATAAACCGCTTCTCATAGAGAAGCGGGAACTTCCTCCAAAAGCCTTCCCCAACGAAGTTCAACCAGTCCACGCCAGGAACAATACGTATCGTAAGATGCGAACTGTTAAGATGTGAGAGATAGTTTATGCACTAACAATGGTGCTTTCAAAGCCAGTTCAAATACAATCATTAACAAAAGGTGTTTTCCCTTAAGCATCTATAGTTCCCGTAAGCAACGTCGGACTCTATTCTTTACCGTCCTAATAAATTCATCATCCAATATTAAAAGAGATCATTCTAAGCCTACCAAGTAAACTCTGCTTGGCATAGTTTTTAGGGAATTTAACTAGCATAATGTTAGCAATATAACAAACTTCATATTTCAGTGTATGTAGCGTCTATTTATCGACTTTATGAATAACTGCAATTTATCTTAAAGCTTTACCTTTTGTAAATATTTGGCAAGTAGATATTTAGATAACCAACAATATCAATTCTATTTGATGAACTGATTTTTAAATGATTCAATAGAACTCAATCTAGTTAGAGATTCCCCCGTGTGGTGCAGAATCAACTAACAGAGCGTATACTCAGACTGCTTTCCATGTCGTCACCCTTGTTAGGTTAATAACTTCTCTAGTTATTGGTAAAGTATTTTTTACTTTGTGTATGATTCAAGATTTGGCTAGAAGATAAATTATCTATAAAATTTCTTATGAATTAGACTTCTGATCACAAATTACGCTAAAATATGAAGAGTTGTTTCCTACAACTCCTTGGAGTTCCAGCAATACTTGAAGCCTAGATTCTACCTATCCTATTCCCAGATGTGTATGAATTTAGTCTAAGTCCCTAGCTCTGTGTGTAGCTATAGAGGTTTCGCCTCATTATTTTAAACATGGTGTGTGTAATGTAGATACTTTCCGGTGTAAGAAGGTATCTTCTAGCTTGGATCCCTATGAAAACTTACCTATCAACCCTACATGTGTACTTTAACTTGGCACAGCCCCCTATTCTCTGTGTAGTTGGCAAAACTAGGAATTCAATTCCACATTTACATTTAGATGTGTAGTGTTGAGTCTTCCGGTGTAAGAAGGGTCTCAGCTAGCTTTCCTAGTTCAAAGAAGGTGTGTTCCTATTGCCTACCACGCAGACCTAAATGTTGTTAGCTTCCTGACAATATAGTCTCTAAGAAGAGGAAGCCAACGGACCGACGATACCTACAGGTGTTCATATATAAACAATATAGATAAGGGACCGTAATACTGAGTTCCAGAAGCACTGAGTTATGCGCCCCTTTCAAGGCATACACAGACGCCTGTTACACAATCGTTACAACGGCAAACAGTATCACGAGTGAGTGGTAAAACATCTCAATTCAACTCAAATATCATTGAAATGCTTCAGGAATGCCCACCCATTCCTGGAAGACAAGCGTACTTGAATTACTCTTACGTTGACATCGTTAGATTTCCGAGTAACCAAGCTGCTCCAGACCGCTTGTTAAATTGGGAAAAATACATGAAATAATGAGCATTGCTTATAAATGTAAAGTAAAGCTAAAGAATTAATCCACCACTTCCGGAAGCAGTAAACCAATACCCAGCTTAGCTACGCTATCTAAATATTTCATTCGTACTCACTCTGGAAAACAATTAGTAACCTATTAAAAGAAAATCCTCATAAACATGTAAACGAAGTAGCCTCCTTCACGTTCCAAAACTGACAATCCCTCATAACCAGGTAAACGAAGTAGACTCCTTCTCGTCCCAAAACTGACAACCCCCGCCCAAACGAAAACACTTCCTTATATAGACTTTTACCGTCACTCCAGCGTCAATAGCGTCAATAGCTTCTCTGGCGTCAATAGCCTCAGGCGATTACTATAACACAACAACTATTTACTTAAATAAATACCTAAAGAACCTTTAAAATATTCTCTCCACTACCAACGTGAATATTAAAACCAGAAAGCCTAAATAACTTTTGCCCTACAATTTTATAATTCCCCATTTAACTTTTCTTCAAATAAATATGTCTCCATTCTATAGCTCTACTTCGGCCTTTCCCTACATACTAAAACATCCACTACTCATAAACAACTAACCAGATTTAAATGAAACTAAAACGCCCTATTCCTCTATTGTTTGCCTTTATTATCCTGTAAATATTTCCCTTGCATTTTGCGCATTTCCTACGTATCAACGCTACAAGTTAAATAATCCCGCTTACTACTTTCTCAAGCTTATACGACCGAAAGACTAAACCATATTGCATGAAATTTGACAATAAGACAACTAAGAAACCAAAGCTTCTTATTCAATAAAAGATTTCCTTGCATTTTGAGTACTTTCCTTACAATTAAAACTTTCGTCATCGCCAAATCAAATATATCCGTCTCTGACATTATTACGCCCTCTGAAGTCTGAAAATAGTACTAACTAGATAGCTAGCTAACAACTGTATCAAGAACATAAATTTAGTAGAGTTGAAGCCTCAAAACTATCAAAATCTTACGTTAGATGGCGATAGAATTAAACTCTAAACTAAAATAATTCTTAATGTAACCGACTTCAAAAAGGAAGAGATTCTACAGTCCTCTGTATGTAATTTAAACTGAAATATATTCGTGTTCTGTATTTCTAGCTCACATGAAGCTTGAAACCGTTACAAGACGAGCTGCAGGTAGTTTCAGGGTGGTAGGACCTTGTGCGAGGTCCGTCCGGATCGCTACCACCATCTTACTCGTTAATCCCGCCACTAAGCAGCAGTGCTTGCACTGTTGTGTTCCGGTGTGGAGAGTAAGACAGCCGGTGTAATTACGGGCACAAGAGGCATTTCATCTTAGCCCTCTAGGTTGGCAACGCATCTGCAAACCCTCCGGAGTTGCGGGTGTCTATGGGCAGTGGCGATCACTTACTATCAGGTGACCCACTTGCTCGCTTGCCTTCCTCGTTGTATAAAAAAGAAAAAGGTAAGCCTCCAACATGATGGACCGACGACCTGGTGAGGATCGTGGGACCGCGGTGGATGCGGAAAGCACAAGACCGGTCTGAGTAGACAGCCTTGGGGAGGGCTATGTCCAGCAGTGGACGTCTTTCGGCTGACATGATGATGATGATGATGAATATTGACTTACCATGAACTTCGGGTTAGCGCAGTCGGTCTTAGTTTGGTCGAAAGACAGTGCTATGGCATATGGCTGTCCTCGAACAATGCCGTGTTGTACTGGGACACTTCGTAAACTTTGTACTAGATCCAAAGTTCATGGCGTTAGTAAGTCAATGCTTGTTAATAAAGAAATGAACCCTTATAGGTTTTGCGGGTGGTAGGACCTTGTGCGGGGTCCGTCCGAATTATTACCACCATCTTACTCGCTAATCCAGTCGCTAAGCAGCATTGCTTGCACTAATGTGTTCCGGTGTCGAAAGTAAAATAGCCGAGGAAATCACACGTACAAGAAACATTTTATCTTAGCCCTCTAGGTCGGCAACGCATCAGCAAAGGCTCCTGGTTAAAGGTTGCTGGTTATCTTTGGACAGTGGTGGTCACTTATCATCAGGTGAACCATTTGCTTGTTTGCTTCCCAACCTTAAGATATTAAAATATATATACATATCACTTTTGTCTGTCAAATGCAAGTAACTGTAATTGTATTTGTAGTACGGGCTATTTTCCGCAACTCGACGACTAGTTTGTTCCTATGCAAGTAAATCAAAAGAGGCTGCAAATTTGCATGGAATAAACTCTAAATAATTGACAAAATAGTTGCTTGCAAAAATGTTTTTTGAATGAGTTGGGTTTGTGCAAGGCGACTGGTTGAGATGTTAAGATAGTACCTATAGTACCTACATTACGCTTCTTATGAAACTTAATTTTATGAACTTAAAAACAATTACTTTGCTCACGCGCGACCGACCGCGTGGTGGTCGCGGGTGAGCAAAGTAATTGTTTTTTAGTTCATAAATATGGACCTCCGCAAAGTAACGCCTGATTCAATAAATTATAACTTAATTTTAGCTTCGTCTTCGTTCCACTTATTAAATTTATCTATTAATTGGTATTATTCATTATACAGAGTGTTGAGATGAGCAGATTAATTAATGCCACGTAATTAATTCTTGAAAGCGTTTATCTGCGCAGAAACATCTCCGCAGTGCCTTAAATTCACTAATTACTGTAATTAAATCTAGGATCCCTGAACTGTAGTTATGTTAATTAGTGATTAATTATGGATAATAACATGAACTAAAAACAATTAAACTGCTCACCCACGACCACACGTGTAAGATAGCTACGACTATGCGACAAACGTGTGTTTTCATGCTTTGTTTTCACCCTAAAAACGCATCTAAATCGGTAACTCCGTTTGGGAGCTATGATGCCACAAACAGACAGATACACAGATACACATGTCAAAATTATAATACCCCTCTTTTTTCTGCAACGGGATCGAAGCAGCGGGCGTAAGACAGTTACTTCATGTGTTTTACGGGCGACCCGCTCAGGTTCACACATGGTTAACTCAAGTACTTATTTTCATAAAAATGTATTATCCATGTGAACCTTTTTTCTCCTAATGTATGACGGTAAAAACCGCATCAAAATCCATCACAATAAATCAAAAATAAATGAATTTGAATAAAAAAAAACGTATAAGTATCATGAGACAATCGACACCAATTGACCTAGTCCCAAACTAGGCAAAGCCTGTACTATGGGTACTAGACAACGGATAAACATACTTTATGTACATAAAAACACACTTACAATTATATTAAGCATCCAAGACCCGAGAACAAACATTCGTATTCATCACACGAACATCTGCCCCGACCGGGGATCGAACCCGGGACCTCAAGCTTCATAGTCAGGGTCTAACCATTAGGCTATCCGGTCTTCAATTTCTAGAGTTCTTGAGTCCGTGTTGAGCCATTGATATAAACATCAGGATATGCCCTTTGGAACATTTTGAAATAGGAGCGGTGCGGCCGGCAGTGCCCGTGCGGACGTGCTCGCGGCTCATCACTGAGACTACTTTGTAGTCTCGCTGAATTGGAAACAAACACGGAATACCGAAGGACCCGTCCATACGCTATATATTATTATGTCTATGGTTGAGGCAGACACTTTGTTTCGCACGTTCGTCGAGAACTTATCTTATTGTCTTTTCCCTCAGGACAGCGCTTTCCCGTCAACTTTGATCGAAATGAAGAAGCTGCTCAGCGAGAGCACGCGGTTCCGCAGCGAGGAGGTGCCGCTCCGGCAGCGGGAGAAGCAGAAGTTGTTCCACCGGTATCGCGGCGAGCTGGACGTGCGTGGGGGGGGGGGGGGGGGGCGAGGCCACTACCCTTCCTAAGTCATACATCCTCATACATTTTCCCCCATACAGTTGAAAGCGTTTTTTTTTTATTAGCCTCGCTTTCAAATTGATGATTTATTCTGAGAATATTTCTTCGGCACTAACACCCAAGTGACCCCGCAAAAAGAAACCGGCCAAGTGCGAGTCGGACTCGTGCACGAGGGTTCCGTAGAAAGATTTTAACGCTTTTCCCCAGTGTTTTAAGAAGTCCGGTGTTAGCAGAGCCCTGCTCCTCAGCAAAATGTACGCAGTGTGGGGTCAACTTATAATGGTCTGCGAAATCTACAGACAGACATAAATATTTAAGATTTTGAGAGTTTTTAGAGTGGTTGTGCTATAAGAGCTACCTTCATACCGAATTTCAAGTTTCTAGGACAACTTGAAGTACCCTACAGGTTCTTGGATTTCTGCAATTTGTATGGAAATAGCATTTGTAATGACTGTATCTTTTGATTGCGTTGACTAAGAAAGTTGATTTTTTCACAGCTTCAAGGGACCGCAGGCTTGAGTATTTGATATTAATTTCAGCATACTACCTCCACGCGTTCCAGAGAAAAAGGGTCTTGACAGACAGACAGATGGACAACAAAGTGATCCTATAAGGGTTCCGTTTTTTCCTTTTGAGGTGCGGAACCCTAAAAAACACGCCTATTAGTCAGCATCAGTTTTTGATAAGTGCGTAACGGATAACGGTAAACAATAACGGCCGGCGGCGAGTGGTTCGCATAAATTCTACTTGACGACGTATTTGTCAGCTCGCAGTTGCAAGCAAAACAGTACAGCAATATCTACATCTACACTAATATTATAAAGAGGAAAGATTTGTACCTATTTTTGTATGTTTGTATGTTTGTAATGAATAGGCTCAAAAAGTACTGGGCCGATTTAAAAAATTCTTTCACCAATAGAATGCTACATTCTTCCAATTTGACATAGGCTACATTTCATTTTGAAAAAAATTAGGGATCCTTGGTAAAATTTGAACAATGTAACCGAAGGTGTAGAAAAATGAGTCTTAAAATTTCTTTCGTCGAATGCGCTGCCGAAACTATTAGCGATAGAACAAAATAATGTACAACAACATTGAAGAACATCATAATGTCTACAAAAAACTCCGCAGTAGCATATGTTCAACTATTGTAGTTATGTCACTACAACAACTTTTTTCATTTTATAATTGTCTACCCCGTGCGAAGCCGGGACGGGTTGCTAGTTTAAATATATTCGGCGAAAACATCTTCTAATGACCATGCGTGCACTGAGCCTCTATAGTGCCCCGAGGCTGTGAAGTCGATCCTGACACATTGCACAGCAATGATGTTTCTGATTGTTGCGTGTGGCAAACAATAGGGTTTGCACGACTGGCCGCGATCTTGTTTGTCGCGCGAGATTATATTACCCGTTGCATTCTAAGTGACAGAAAAGGACGGGCAGTTGCTCTCGCGCCAGATAGAAGTCGCACTGTGAGTTGTGCTAGACCTACAAGCAAGTCTTGCATTTTTCTCGTACGGTTAACATTGTCAATAATCACTATAGTCAAAAACTTCATAGCTGTGCAATGTCAGGATTGACTTCATAGCGACGGTAGCACAGAATACATAATAGTACAGCTGTTTGTGTATTTTTTGAAGGAAACGTCTCGATTGCGACTCTACTGACATTTTTTTTGTTGTAAATAATTTGTTTACATAATAAAAGCAATTTACAATGACATTAAATCCAAGCTAAAATTAATGAAACTAAAACTTCAAACTGAATTAAATCTAAATATGACCCCCCTGGCATGGTGCCCAAAAGGCTGGCAGAGTTGCCTCGCTGATTCTGTGAGAGAGAAAACTGCCAGCCTTTTGCTCGTAAGTTGCATCGACCAAGTGCTTTTGCAACTCTGAAATAAGCTTGTAAGCGCCGGGACCCCATGGACCCAAGGTTTCAAACCCGACAGTAACGAAATTGTAAGTAAATAAGTAAGCCATGTATTGATTTGTGTGTAGTTCGAACCGGGGGTCTGATATTTATACATTTTCCCCGAACTGCCTCGGAAAGCTGTCTTTTATCCTTTAAGACAAGCGGGTAAAAACGCATTTTATCCACTAGTGGGGAAAGTAACTTGACCTTGGAGTGGAGCGTGTTTGAGTAGCTTTTGACAGATAACAAAATATAAAACGCTCATAGTAATGGTTCGTTAGATATTAATTATCGTTACATAAATGATAAATGGTTTGAGAATTTAATAAAAAATACCAAATTTAGCTTTATTTAATGATTTTAAGTCATAAAATCCTTAAAATTGTGAAAGCAACATTTGTTTTTTTATAATGATGTTGTGAATAGGTATAATTCTGAACGCACAAGTTGAGTCGATGCAATTTCAAAACGCATCGTCAGAAATGTCAACACGGTCAACAATTTTTTTCTCACCGATTCCGACTCACGTAAAAATACACAACTTTATAGAGTTTTCTGTTATAATATCGTAAAAATGAAATTGTGATTCCAGTGACGAAGATTTATTTTTTATGAGCTGTTTTTTTTCATGTTGCGCTTTCCTCGCTACAATGAGGCGAAAAGTTTTGTGTTACACACGGGTGCAAATGTATTTTACTTCTCGTGTGTTGAAACGCTCGCCACGCTCAGGATTCTATTTTAGAACCACTCGCTTCGCTCGTGGTTCAACTATTGAATCCTTTCGCTTGCTCGTGTTTCAATTCCAAGCTCGCTGGTAAAATACAACTTTGCACCCTTGTATAGCAAATAACTATTTCCTACTTTAAGCCGTTTCTACTAGAAACTTCTGTTTCCTTCTTTCCTTTGTGCGCCGCGCTCCCCCACTCAGGCCCTTCCCGGGAATGTGATATTTTCCTTATAAATAAGTAGTAAACCACCCGTTTTGTAAGCAAATGTCCCGTTGATGTATTAAACCGTGGCCGGTACTGAAGGCTTGTGAATTATCCGTGGGTAACAAGGACGATGCAGCCAAGAGGACTGCCAAAGTCTGAAGCCAGAGCACTTCGAATCCTGCGTAGCGTAATCGAGTAATCGTGTTCGAGAAATTTGTATGACGTTGGGAACAGCGCTCAACCGTGAACGTATTTGGAACTAAAATTTAGTATGAGGATTCTCGGTTTACAGTTTCAACGACCGGATAACCTAGTGGTTAGTGAACCTGACTACGAAGCTAGAGGGTAGCGAGTTCGATCCCCCGTCGGGGCAGATATTTGTATGATCAATATGAATGTTTGTTCTCGAGTCTTGGGATGTTGATCATGTATTTAAGCTCAGCATACAGAGTAAGCCCGGAGCTGCGTTCAGTCCGAATCGCACGCCGCGGAGCGAGTCCATTTTGTATTGATTTCGCTACCCGTTTATACTTGAAATTTAATCATATTCTGTTTTATATAAGCCCAACGGCATTTCTGTATATAAGAACGTTACGAAAAGGGATTAATTAGTATTGTCATTCGTACAACACGTGATGACTATGCCAAACTATACTCTATTTAAGAGTAGTTTACCGCGCGCTTGCGGGTTCTATTCTGAGTATTTTAAGTATTTTAAGTATGTAGTATGTGTCAATAGTACCACGATATTTATTTTCAACCCCCGACGCAAAAAGTGGGGTGTTATAGGTTTTTTTTATACGCTATTATGTATTCTTGCGTTTGACCACAATCACACTTGATGATAAGCGAAAATGATTGTGGTCTACGGTGGAGCACGCTTGCCTAGCAAATACCCATTCACCCTAGACTTGAAAACGGCCAGATTATAGTTTGACCTGTGTATCTGTGTATCTTAACGCGATATTGTATAGACATAGACAGTCCTATCTTAACGCGACATCGTATAGCCATTGGCAGTCCTCGTGGTTTAATCGTCCTTGCTGGGATACTCATAAGACATTTTGCGGATTAAAGTGGCGGATGGCCGAGGACGAGTTCTGAGGGAATTTCCCTTTCTTAGAAATTGAGGAAAAGAGATGAGTGGTTCACGCTGGCGTAGCGTTTCACTGGTCTCGCTTTGTTTTTTTACGTCTTTGAAGATTAGTGGGTTGGTATGTAAATACTTTTGTATTGGGTGAGAACATCGGTTCCAGGCCAATTTAAGCCCACGTTTCGTAAATTTGATAACTAAGTGAAACAAAAGCAAGGAAAATAAAAATCGTGTCGTCTACAGATAGTAACTTGCTGCGGACGAAAATGTGGACTGTATGAAACGATTAATGAAAAGATGGAAACGACTTTAAAAAGGATTTTAATTAAAACACAAACAAAGCAAAAACACACTAAACCATACGATACCGAACTGACAAGACAAAAGACAAACTAAACATAAAAACAAAATCAAAAAAGAAACATATCACACACAAGGAGTTTCATCATCATCATCATGTCAGCCGATTGACGTCTAAGGCTCTCCACTCAGACCAGTGGGTTCCGGTCGAGGAAATATTGGGAACGTCTATCAGTCTAAAACATACTACCAGTAGTTACAGAAAAAATATAAAACCTAGGCTCACAGAGTACAGTTTTTTACTGCCTTTTTTCTTCAAAGTATAATAGCAACAATTTCTTTTACGCTCAACAAAAACTGACACGTAACCATTTTTTATTTCTGCCAATCATCCGCTAAGGGCGCCGACTTTGTTAAGTATCTCCCAAGTTGAGTGAACTTTGAAAGTTAGGAACAAAATTCATGACGTACCTATAGGTTTGCGGCACAAAGCGCTTATACGGGAGTTGGTTGTAACTTATCTTGGAAGTAGGCATGATGCATGCAACTGCATCGAAATATCGGGAGCTCATCAAACCTATAAGGTAATAGCGGTCAATAACCCGTTTTCATTATGTCTACCACGTAGTTATTGAATGTTGTAAATTACCATAAATGATCAGTGTCTGTACAATTTTTGGTAGAGGACGGTACAATCTCACACGGTCAGAAACCCTGAATGACCCTGAAGTTTGAGGTTCAGAGTTATTTATTTGAATGATGAATGGTAAAATGGGTCATGTTTATCCGTTGTCCAGTACCCACGGTACAGGCTTTGCCTTGTTTGGGACTAGGTCAATTGTCCCATGGCATTTGTTTATTTGGCCCCCCTCCCCTCCCACCCCTTCGGACATTCACGGCACTTGCAGACCTTGGAGAACGAACCCCTAACAAAGACGCTTAGCTAATTTGTGAAGCCAAGCTTTTGCTCAGTCTTCTCACTCCGAGCTCCTTGGAGCTAGTAAATGCGATGTTGTGAGTTTGTCTTGTTTCGGGTTTAATAAAATAAACATCTTTACTTTATTTTATCTAAAGCAAACATTTAATATTAAAATGGGGAGGCGTCTTGGTAGGCCCCTTTAATGAACTAAAAATAATTATACAGAAAATAGCTGTATTAGCATCAGAAGCGCCTCCGTCTTAGTTTGGGCAAAAACACTTCGCTGAATGATTGTTCTAAGTTGTGTCTCCATCCTTTTCGTAATCAGTCATTACTTTTTTTATGTAGGTATGTATGTATAGATGTTTCCCAAGCTTGATTGGGTGATAGTGTAGGTCAACATACAATGACAATGCAAAGAAAAATCCGTTAAGCAGCTGGACTTGCTGGTACCACGTACGGGTACGGATTACCGAGGTTGCTGGTTCAAGTCCAGCTGCTTAACGGATTTTTCTTTGCATTGTCATTGTATGTTGAATTTCATTCTATGAATGTTTCATAAAACTAAAAAACAAAAATAATCAATAAATCGATTATTTTCATTGATAGTGTAGGTATTTCTTACGATGTACTTTCGTTTGGCCAAAAAACGTTTGGCAAACTGATTCATTTCCGAAATGTTTGCATTTGGTCAAAATGCTTTTTTTCCGAAACTGTAAATATTTTAGGATTTATTTTAGGGTCATCTCATAGAACCTTATAGGTATGGTTAGGTCTGTTTTATAAAAATCCTGAAAATATATACAGTTTCGGAGAAAAAGCATTTTGACCAAATGAAACATTTGGGAAATTAATCAGTTTGCCGAACGTTTTTTGACGAAGCATTAGTAAACCATTTCTTAGAAGGTTTTTTTTTAATTTGCAAAAATACTTGCAACTGCTTGTGACAATACAATAATCTGGTCTTGTCTGGTAGTGGTGGTTCTGGTGTGGTCCAGCTGGGATCATCTCCGCAGGAGGTAACTCTTGAACGGTTATTAGCATCGGCTTGAAATTTGGTATACATGCATACCTACATACAGTCAGCAAAAACTAGGCCCATGTAGCATTTTGAGTTTTTTTGTTCCAACATCCAATGTTTGAAAATGACAGTTTTAATTAAGGCCTCAAGCATTTCATTGTTCTGTTCGCATCAATAATTGAAATAGAAGCATCGACTTTTAAACATGAAAGACTGGCCACGCACCTCTTTAGCGCTGACAAAATGCGGCCTTCACTCATTAGCTGTCATCAATCTGACATGTCAAACTTCAAGGGAATATACCACAGACAAATATACAATCTGGATAATGTACGTCTGCCGACCTACTAATTCATGTCCACAAAATAACAAGTAGTCGCAATATAACAATGACCTGCTAATTCACGAACGTAAAATAACAGGGCGTTCTTTATTGACCGAGCGAGCGAAGCGTCAACGTTTCAAATTGGACAAAAATTCTTTCGTATGTCTGTCCAACTGTTCTCCTCTACGGTGTAAAATGTTGTAAACAGGCTCGATAATTATAGTTTTTTTGAAAAAAAAATTAGCTCACGAGGTCTACACGAGGCACTACTGATAATATTTTACGTATAAGAGACGAGAAAGCACGCAGAGTGGCAAGTGGAATGGAAGCCAAGTGTTTCGTAACTGTTTCAAAGGTAAAAATATAAAATAACGGAAAAAATACAAAAAAGATATTTCAGTGTCGTCATTGGCCAAATAATGCACAATCTAAATCGGTAGATCTAAAAACTGGAAAATCAGTGGAAATAGATGGAATAGTCAGTTTCTGTAATAGTTTTATTCAATTTACCAGGATCGAACAAAGCTATAGTAAAATAAAAATAAAAAACAAATATTCTATGAAAGTTAACCGGGAGTTTTTCTTTCCGAATTTTTACTCGGGTCGGGATTTATCAGGTCGGAAAATTAATGGCCCTATGTTATTTGGCCATAATATTAGAGGTAAGAATTTATCAGGTGGGGAAATAAATTGTTGGCCCTGCATTATTTGGCTATATATTATAATTTTAAATGCATGGTTTTCTTTACAAATAATGAGTATATTGTTTATTTACGTATTGAATGTGATTCCTTGTGCTTTGTTTTTCTTTTTCGTGTTGTTTGTACAGTTCAAAAATGTGTAAAACTGTTGAAATTGGGCAAGTCAAGGAGATGTGACCTGAGCGGCGGCCGTTGGCGACTAAGTCATCGAATCACCTAATCACCTATATTGCTTGTCCGCGCGCGGTGAAGGAGTGGCATATCCGTCTATTTTGGTACATCAATGAATAGAAGGCAGCATTTAAAATGAACCAATAGCAATATTGCAATCATGATTAGGATTATTTGTAATTTGCAGGAAATCTAATTGGAGATTTAGGGAATAACATTTATAAAATTCAGAACGTGCAATTACGAATAAAATACTATATATAAAAAATACAGATAATCATTTAGACATTAAGTCTCAGACACAATCAATAGTTATCCTACTAATACTATAATAGAGTTTGTCTGTAAGTATGTTTTTTACTTCTTCACGCTGAAGACGAATTTGGATGGAATTTGGAATGGGGATAGCTTATACCCTAGATTAAAACATAGGCTATCCTTCATCCCGGAAAATTGTATAGTTCCCGCGGGATAGCGATTACCGAATTCCACGCAGACGAAGTTGCGGGCAACAGCTAGTTCTTTATAAAGTTTATCAAAGTTGGTTGGATGGTTGTTGTACGCAGAATTTCGCTCAAATTTAGCCACTGTAGGGCGTAACGCGTAGCTAGCTATAGTTTCCTCAGTTAGTACCTCCCACTCTTAATTCGTGGAGGCCGTGGAAAAACCTCAGCTCATTTGCACCGCACATAATCCCGGATTACGGCAGATTTAGTGGAATAATGAGACGCTCCGGGGACAGGGGGTGCGTAACAAAGGAAAAAAAAATGGAGTCAGTCTGTTGAGAAGTTGGGTTTTAAGACTTGCCTCGTTAAAAAAATATGTTGAGCGACTTAAAAAGTGGGAGATGTAAAATTTTATGTTGCCATCTCGAAGTTTGGTCTCGATCAGGGAGAAAATAGACGTAATATAGTCATACGTTCTTGGTGGATGGGTATTTATTAAGCTGAAAGTTTTTTTATTTCTGTTTTCGTTTTTTGTTATTATTATTATTTTTGATAATCACAGTTCACGTCTGCCTCTGACGTTCGTGTCGTCGCGGCATACTTAGATTTAAGGCTTAGTTTTTAGGTGGAAGGGTCACACTGAAAACCAGCGCTACGGCTTGCCGCAGCATCATGCTGAGGGTGACCCTTTTAGTGCTATTCGGCACATATTTTTAATCGTTAGTTTCTAAGCTGTCTTTGTTAGTTAATAGTGTTTGCATTGTCTGGTTATTGTTGATTATTGATTTGTTTTTAACTGTATGTGTATGTGTCGAATTAGTTTCTAATAAAGATATGTTTCTTTCTTTCTTTCTTTCTTTCTAATAAACCTTGTAACTAGACTCTCAAAGAGCTTTCCATTCGTCGATTTCCTCGGTTCCATACTTCCTCTCCATACCATAACCTAACCCTTAGAAAAGTTGAAAAACCCCCGACATTGTCATTTCAAAGTTCAATATTTCAAAAACGGGTTAAACAGATTTAAATGAAACTTAGCTAAGAACGTGTTCTGAACTCCCTCTAAATTCCAACTGACCTTCCTTATTAACCGACTTCAAAAAAAGGAGGAGGTTCTACGTTCCACTGTATGTATTTTTTTTATGTATGTTCATCGATTACTCCGTCAATTGTAGACCGATTTTCATTTTTTTTTTATTTGAAAGGGTATACTCCTGAGGTGGTCCCATTGTCACCAAGTCATGATCTGATGATGGGATCCCAGGGAAATCGAGGGCAACCCTCAAATTTTACAGGCACGTACGATGTGTTTCATATATTTTCAATGGTTATTCAAGTATTTGCGTCTGGTAGTCATCATCTCATGATGATGAGCTGATGATGGAAGGTACAACTCTTTAACGGTTAGGAGTTGGAGGATAATTCTGAAAATGTTAAATCAACGTAAAATTGTGAAATAAAAATCTTTTAACAAAAAAGTAAAACCGCCTTCAAAAAAAAACCTTAGAAAAAAAATGAATAATAATCCTCTAAAATAACGATAAATAAATAAAATAAAATAAAATGTGTTTATTTCGGACAACAGAAAGTAAAGCCTACAGTTTTATCGCCTAGCACTAAGCAGCAGAAATATGAAGTCGGTGCTTCATTCAAAGAATATTCCGCTCGCACCGCACCGACTTCATATTTCTGCTGCTTAGTGCTAGGCGATAAAACTGTAGGCTTTACTTTCTGTTGTCCGAAATAAACACATTTTATTTTATTTTGTTTATTTATCATTATTTTAGAGGATTATTTTACGTTTTTTTAAAGGTTTTTTTTGAAGGCGGTTTTGCTTTTTTTTTGTTTCATTCATAGCATTGTGTAATTTAATTTAATTTAATTATTATTGATTTGACGCTTACCCTGCATGTCTAATTCGTTTTCAGTTTATCATAATATTTGTTGTTCACATCTGTTCTTCTTGCAACATACCTGCCTACTTATCAAAACACTCTTTGTTTTTGTCCACCACACGTTTAGCCAATTTGTTTCTGATGGCGTAATAACACCGTGACTACCGCACTAGCCGGCGTCCTTACTCAGCACGGGTACTGGCAGAATACCAGCGCTGCGGCTCGCCGTAGCATCATGCTGAGTCAGCGCCTCTTCTTCGCTTCATCACATGGCTTCCTGATTATTATTGTGTTAACTCTGTCTAATTGTTATTTTATTTTTAGTGTTGTATTTTCGTTTTTATTTGTCTTTTGTCATAAAGTCATGTATTGTTTTGAAGAATAAAGTCTACCTATCCATCCGCTTGGGAGCTATGATGCTGTAGGTGCATAGTATTTGACGTCGTTGTAAAGAAACGCGACCGTTAGGTCGATGTTCCGAAAAGAACAGTTTTAATAATGACGTGGAAACACGATTGTTCTGAAAAGAACAGTTGTTACTTCGGTTTTCTTCAGTCCGTAATATCACAGCACTAGAACAGATATAGAATGTCCATTCACGGAGCAGTTCATCAGGAAGTCTCGAAGTGAAGTCACACACGACGACACGCCGCGCATCGAAGTCCAGAGCTGTGACGCACGTGTGAACGCTTTTTTTTTTTTTTAATGGACGCTTGCAGTTGGCCTTAGATGGCCTTTACTGCTTAACGGAGAGAGGGCGAGCAGCCTGACGGGCTGCTCAGCAAGGGAATTTTACTTAGCACCAAAGAGTGCTCCTATTGAGCTGGCCTCGGCTTTGGACGCTAAGGGAGATGTTGCAAACAAACGGATTTTTAATGCTACTGACGATTCGGAAAGATTACGTTAAGCCTGACTGAGAAGAATCGACAAGAAACTCAGTCAGGTTGAGGTCTGATGGGAGAGAACCTACCCGGAACATGCCGATATCGGTAAAAATAGTGGGGTCGCCCACTTGTGGTGTTATGTGTGGTACGTCGACTTCGCCTCCTCCGGAGGGGGCGGTGCGGTGAGTAAACTAGGCTAGTGTTACCCTGTGGACTTGGGAAAAGATCGCGTCTAGCCCGCGACCTATATTTATAAGAAATCACGAACGCGAGTCGCGCCGCGCTACTCTTCGCGTGCCTCTCGCTCACTCACTCCCTCCCGCTCAGTTAGAGCGAGAGGTACCCGCTTATGTTTTCTCCTTATTTAGATCACTAGTTGAGCTACCCATGTTTTTCTATATCTGTAAATATTTTGTAAATAAATGGCTCCTCTTTTCTACAACTAAATTAGGACTTTTAATTATCTCCATCTTACTGGTACCAAAGTTCCTAAAATGCCACAGACAGACACACAGATACACAGATACACAGATGCACATGTCAAACTTATAACACCCCTTTTTTTCGTCGGGGGTTAAAAACACAACAGTGCAAACACTTAGATATAATGAAAACGGGATGTTGACCGCGATTACCTTATAGGTTTGATGAGCTCCCGATATTTCGATGCAGTTGTAATACGGTACGGTAATCGCGGTCAATATCTCATTTTTAACCGACTTCAAAAAAGGAGGAGGTTCTACGTTCCACTGTATGTACGTTTTTTTTTTAGGGTTCCGTACCTCAAAAGGAAAAATGGAACCCTTATAGGATCACTTTGTTGTCCGTATGTCTGTCTGTCTGTCTGTCAAGACCCTTTTTCTCTGGAAACGTGGAGGTAGCATGCTAAAATTAATATCAAATTCTCAAGCCTGCGGTCCCTTAAAGCTGTGAAAAAATCAACATTCCATGTCAACGCAATCAAAAGATACAGTCATTAAAAAATCTATTTCCATACAAATTGCTGAAATCGGAAAACCTTCAGGGTACTTCCAGCTGTCCTAGAAACTTGTAATTTGGTATGAAGGTAGCTCTTATAGCACAACCACTCTAAAAAGTCTCAAAATCTTAAAAAAATATGTCTGTCTGTAGATTTCGCAGACCAATATAAGTTGACCCCACACTGCGTACATTTTGCTTAGGAGCAGGGGTTTGCTAACACTGGACTTTTTAAAACACTGAGGAAAAGCGTTAAAATCTTTGTACGGAACCCTCGTGCGCGAGTCCGACTCGCACTTGTCCGGTTTTTTTTATTCAGGGGGTCCTTAAAATTGAGCTTGATTTCCTAGGGGTCCGTAGCCGAAAAAGGTTAGGAAACGCTGCTGTAATAATATAGCCCTTTATGATTCCCCCGATTGATTCCCAAGTATGTTAATAGTAGTTTATGCAACTGCTACATAATGAGGGTCCTTAAAACACGAGTGTGTTTTTATGAAACGAGGCGAAGCTGAGTTTTATAATAGGATCACACGAGTGTTTTAAGGCCTAATTATGTGGAGTTGCATACATTAATTTATCTACACACATATTATAAGTACTCTAAGATGGGTTCAGAAGCCGAAGGCATATATCATACCCATACCTGACACGAATTTGACTGTTTTTCTTAATCACAGACAAACATACCAAGCTGACGTTTCGTAAACTGTTTTTTTTTATAAAAAAAAAATATCACGTTATTATTTATACATGTCGGACTGAACTTGACTTATATACGTGAGTGATCCGTTTTATTTCACTATGATTGTAAATTACGTTGATTTTCAAATTTGAAACATCGAATTCGATATCGAAAAGTGTTGGAGGTTTCATTACCGACTGTCTGAACCTTATTTAATCCCGGCCGATCGCATCTAGGTATTTTTAAGTTTGATTGACATGTTTGATTATGTCGTACTCTGTTTTTCCTCTTGTGCTGAATAAATGCTAATGTATATTTTACTGAAAATACGTGTTTAAATTGCGCTTATAAAAAAAAGTCATTACGATATCGAATTCGATGTTGTAATGACTATTACTTTACTGCTTGTGGTGGTGGTGGTGCTGGGGCTGGCGCTGTCGGCGAGAAGGCCACGTCATGCTGCAATGCTGGTCATTTTCTACGGTTTCTGAACGCATTATAGAGGACTTATGATATGTGTGTAGATAAAAACCTTTTCGGCATTATTCCTCTCAACAAAATTTTTGTCGTCTGCACACACGAATCGAGATTCATTTCGAGTTATAACGAGTTGGGCCAAACACCTTTTGTGACGGAGTTTTAAATTGAGTTACAACTTTCCTGATCTGCTCTTTAAAGTATTTCGAGTAATCCCCGAGAATTATAACAGTTTTTATTAAATTTCGGATTCGTTAGACAACGTTGCTTGCTGGGGTCAAGAAAGGTGGGCTGAATCCATACCTATAAAACAGTACGTGACTGGCTGACTGACAGACAGCAACGCACAGCCTAAACTACTGTATCTAGAGACTTGAAATTTGGCAAACATGTACCTTGACCTAAGTTTCATAAAAATCGGTTGGGCCGTTTTTGAGATATTAACCTTTTGTAATATTTCATTGGGGCAAAGCAGCGGGGCGTAAGCTAGCATTTAATAGGTCTTATGTTATTGACCTCCTTTTTTAGGGTTCCGTACGTCAAAAGGAAAAACGGAACCCTTGTAGAATCACTTTGTTGTCCGTCCTTCTGTCTGTCTGTCTGTCTGCCTGTCTGTCTGTCAAGACCCTTTTTCTCTGGAACGCGTGGAGGGAGCATGCTGAAATTAATTTCGGTTACTCAAACCTGTAGTCCCTGGAAGCCGTGAAAAAACCAAACTTCTAAGTCATCGCAATGACTTAGATACAGTCATTAAAATGGTTGATTCCATACAAATAAAATTTAATAAAACTAGCTAGATTAATCTAGATGGTTACTTAGCTAAGTTCCATAAAAATCGGTTCAGATGTTTTTGAGATGTAAAAAAAAATCGGGGTTTTCAACATTTCTAAGTTGGAAGTTATTTCGTTTCAAAAAAGAAATTTAGCTACACAAGGGAATCTAAGATTTGTTCGTCATATTGAAAATTTCTACCCTTGTCATAATAAAAATCAGAAGCAAAATTAGCGTAGTACTTTGTGTACTTATGAGTACCGGGAAGTGGGTTAAATTTAACTTACGAGTTCGCATTGCATCGTATGAATTTTAACCTAATAGGCATTAACTCTCGTAAAACGCCGACTCTCTGCTCGCACGCCCGGAATGTGTCGTTATTTCGTTACGTATTATCATAGTATTTAGCCCGAGGCACTAATTAGTAGCTGTAGGAGACAGTTTCAAAAAACCCAGCATAGCTACATACTCGTAGGTAGACTTTTTGGGGTTCAGAGGCTTCAGTACGAATATTCGGACCCTACGTAACGTAATCGAGTAGGTAATAAACGTTTATCTACACACATATCATAAGTCCTCTATAATGAGTTCAGAAACCGTAGAATATGACCAGCATTTCAGTACGCCGTCGCCTTCTCGCCGACAGCGCCAGCCCCAGCACCTCCTCCAGCACCAGCAGTAATGACTTATTGTTATCGAATTTAAATTTGAAAACCAACTTAATTTAAAGGGATAAGTCCGCCTTTGTACTCAAATGTTATTGTTGTAACTTGTGTTTTATCCTATTTTTTGTACAATAAAGTTTACTTACTTACTTACTTACTCACTTACTTAATTTACAATCATAGTGAAATAAAACGGATAACTCACGTATATAAGTCGAGTTCAGTCCGACATGTATAAATAATAATGTAATATTTTTTTTTACAATAAAAAAACAGTTTACAAAACGTCAGCTTGGTATGTTTGTCTGTGATTAAAAAAACAGTCAAATTCGTGACAGGTATGGGTATGACATATGCCTTTGGCTTCTGAACCCATCTTAGAGTACTTATAATATGTGTGTAGATAAAGTAATGTATGCAACTCCACATAATTAGGCCTTAAAACACTCGTGTGATCCTATTATGAAACTCAGCTTCGCCTCGTTTCATAAAAACACAGTCGTGTTTTAAGGACCCTCATTATGTAGCAGTTGCGTAAACTACTATATCGAGAAATTTTTGTATGCCGTTTGGAACCCGCCCGTGAACGTCATCATCAGCCTATTTACGTCCCACTGCTGGGCACAGGCCTCCTCTCAGAATGAGAGGGCTTGGGCTATAGTTCCCACGCGGGCCCAGTGCGGATTAGGAACTTCACACACACCATTGAATTGCTTCGCAGGAGTGTGCAGGTTTCCTCACGATGTTTTCCTTCACCGAAACGTGAACGTAGTTGGAACTAAAATTTAGTAACACCCCTCTTGTGTGCTTCGGTACGTTACCGTTTGAGTATAAGAAAGACATGAATTTTAATGTTAACGTAGAATCCATTGGCTAAGCACGAATTACGATGAATAGCGTACCATTATAACCACAAAGTACAAACCGTAGTTATTATCCCCTAATGTGCGCGTGTGTTTGTTCTATAAGCATCTAATGAGCGAATAAATGTGATAGAACGGCCTGTCATTCTCTTCGCAACGAGGCAATTTTTGTTTTCCCTGTTCATAAAATACTAACAATAGGAGCTTACGTATATTTGGATACAATATTGCTACGCGATCGGCGGGCGTGATGTGATGTATGAATAATGGGTGAGGAAAATAGATCCCTTAAAATGTCACTCTTTGTTCGATTGTGCATCTCTCAGGGAGACGCACAGTATATGGTTGTCACACGGGTTGGTTGTCACAGCGGCTGTACCAGAAAACTGAACTAACGAATGTGCTATCCTAAAACGTAGAGCAAAGAAATGCTTATTATGATGCATGTTGCATTGTCATCTGGTTCTTTGTTAATGTACCTACCTACCAAAATTGTTAGTTTTTAGGGTTCCGTACCTCAAAAGGAAAAAATCGAACCCTTATAGGATCACTTTGTTGTCCGTCTGTCTGTCTGTCAAGACCCTTTTTCTCTGGAGCGCGTAGAGGTAAGTAGCATGCTGAAATTAATAACAAATACTCAAGCCTGCGGTCCCTTGAAGCCGTGAAAAAATCAACCTTCTAAGTCAACGCAATCAAAAGATACAGTCATTAAAAAATCTATTTCCATACAAATTGTCGATTTCCAAAAACCTAAAGGGTACTTCCAGATGTCCTAGAAACTTGAAATTTGGTATGAAGGTAGCTATGAACTAAAAAACAATTACTTTGCTCACCCGCGACCACTAATGACAAATAGTTATATCTGTGCGGCAAATGTAATATGCAATGTAATGAGTTGTAATGATGTTGAGTGTAATGTATTATGCAGTGGAGGTGGAGGTGTTGCATGGAAACATACATTTGCCGCACAGATATAACTATTTGTCATTAGTGGTCGCGGGTGAGCAAAGTAATTGTTTTTTAGTTCATAAATATGGACCTCCGCAAAGTAACGCCTGATTCAATAAATTATGAAGGTAGCTCTTATAGCACAACCACTCCGAAAAGTCTCAAAATCTCAAAATTTTATGTCTGTCTGTAGGTTTCACTGACCAATATTAGTTGACCCCACACTGCGTACATTTTGCTTAGGAGCAGGGCTCTGCTAACACTGGACTTCTTAAAACACTGGGGAAAAGCGTTAAAATATTTCTACGGAACCCTCGTGCGCGAGTCCGATTCGCACTTGGCCGGTTTTTCTTTCTTTCTTTCATCCTAAGGATAGCTCGCGGTCTTTCGACATCGGTCGGTGAACACATTCATTACCTAGTTCAGTTTTCTGTTATGGCCGCTTGTGTGACAACAACTCGTGTGACAACCATTATACCCAATCTCCCCTACTTCGTACGAAACCCGCGGGGCCGTTTTTTACAAGCTTTTAGAGATATTTAACTTGAAATGTATATTTTGTAACTACGTTTGTTCGGGTGGAATCTTGCTAGCTAAATTTGACCCACTTCCCGATGTTCGATTTATTTATTTAGGTCGGTCTGTCTGAGAGATTTTGTTGCATTTTCTAAGCAAGAATAAACCACCGGTTTATCAGTTTGTAAATCGACACTAGAAGGCTGATTATCCCGGATTGGTGCGGGATACTTTATGTAAAAAGTGGAGGAAAGTTCCCTTAATGAGGTCTGGAGGAGCTTACACTCCTCAACATGAGGCATTGCGAAGGAAAAAGCTCCTTCCGTGAGCCTCTTACGTTTGTTTTAGGGTTGTTTAGTATAAATGTAAACCTATAGCTATAGTGCATGTGCAGAGGTATACCATTCGATTTTGTAAGGCAGTCGCAAAATAAACTCAATCGAATCACACGTCTTTCTTTAAATTATTTAGTTAAAATATCAGCCACACCAATCTCAACCTTATTACCAAAACATATGGTCACAATCGAACCGGATTACTTACGTTACGGACACTCGCCGGCCGAACTACGAGAACAAAAGAACCCACATTCCACAGCCGGCGCATCTATTCAATTGCATTGAGGTTGGGATTATTACGATGTAAACAAGTTTTATGGCTCAAAGTTATAACACCATTGATTGGTTACGAGTTGTATTTACACTTATTGAGTGATACATTTGAAGAATTTGTGAAGTATGGCTACTCAAGAACAAATACTCGCCTTGCTTGAAGATACTGCTGCCTTGTTTAGACAAACACAAATTAATCTGAAAAAATGTCCTAAAGTCAGACTAACGAAGGGATACATGGAATCACGCGTAAAAATTATCGACGATTATTGGACGACTTTTAAAGATGCACATCAACAATTGGCAAAGATTACCCCAAGAGATAAAAGAACAACTTTACCGTACTTTCAAAGCGAAGAGTATTTTATCTACGAAGAATTATACAATGTGTTAAAAGGCGATTTATTAGATATGCTGACGAGTTTATCACAACGATCAGCGACGGATTCTGCAAATTCAAGCTTAGTGGAGAATACACAAAATAATCTTGTACGTTTGCCCAGGATTCAATTACCTACATTCACCGGGCGCTACGAAGAGTGGCCAACGTTCCAGGACTTATTTATGTCGTTGGTGCACAACAACAACACACTCAGTGACGTACAAAAGTTACATTACTTGAAGACAAGTGTTGCTGCAGAAGCCGAGTCATTGCTAAAGCATGTGCAAGTTACGTCAGCTAATTATTCACAAGCATGGGATATTTTGAAAACAAGGTATGGTAACAAAAAGCTTAATTTAAACCACAATTTGAAGAGATTACTTAATCAACGAAAAATTACTACTCAATCGGCGGTTCAACTTAAATGCTTGGTGGATACTTCTACTGAATGTTTAAATAACCTCAAAAATATGCAAATCGACACGAGCTCTTGGGATTCGATAATTATATTTCTGCTCGTCCAGAAATTGGACCCAGAGACACATAAAGAATGGGAAGAGCATTCGTACAATAATGATTCTGAGCCGCTACCCACGTGGACTGAGTTCAAAACATTTTTAGAAACCAAGTTCCGTACACTGGAGTTAATCACTACAAATACACGAGAGATTAAGCAAGTCAAAGAAAAATCATTTTATGCGGCCACGCCGACTGTTGTCAAACACTGCATTATGTGCAAAGAAAGCCATACACGGTGCCACTGTAAAGAGTTTACTACGATGGAACCTATAGAGAGATACGAGTATGTTAAAAACAAAAACTTATGTTTTAACTGTCTAGTACCAGGACATTCAGTGTCGAAGTGCAGAGTACCGGTGTCCTGTAGAATATGCCAACGACGTCATCATTCTCTTTTACATCAGTCTAACGAAACGGAGCGCGCGGTACCCACGAACATTTCACAACCGCTAGCTTCAACACAACATGTTGTAGAAGAGGAAGAAGAACTAATAGCTAATACAATGATTGCGTCACATCTCACTACTAGACTAGGAGTAGCACTACTAGCTACTGCTGTGGTGGAAGCAACAAATAGGCTGGGTCACATCATTCCACTGCGCGCGCTAGTAAACCAAGGTTCCCAAGCGTCGTTCATCAGCGAAAAGGCGACTCAACTATTAAAGCTAGATCGACAACCAGCAAAAGGAAGCGTCACTGGGGTGGGGTCTACAAGAACAAATATTAAGCACGTGGTTCAGCTTCAACTGAAGTCACGGTGGGATGCATCATATGTCCTACCGGTACAAGCCTATGTCATGCCTAAACAACTGACCACGAAGATACCCACCAAAGAAATTGTAACACAACCGTGGCCACACCTAGAGGGACTACAACTGGCTGATCCAACTTGGTTCACGTCAGGACCTATCGACCTGCTCCTAGGCGTCAAAGAATATGCAAAAATAATACAACAAGACATGGTCAAGGGTCCGCCAGGTACTCCAAGCGCACATAAAACCAACCTGGGCTGGATTCTTTTCGGTGAAATTTCATCAAAGACCCAAGAAGATGTTCACCTCGTTATGCATCATCAAGTTGTCATGGACGACATGTTGAAGACAATATGGGAAATTGACATAGACACTAAGAGACACTTGACAAAAGAAGAAAAACTATGTGAAGAAATCTATGAGAGGACAATTAACAGAAACGAAAAAGGGCGATACATCGTCAAACTGCCCTTCAAAACTGACAATCCACAATCACCCGATGGTAACACAAAAAAAATAGCTACAAACAGATTTCTTCAGTTGGAGAGGAGATTCAACAAGTCACCGGATCTGAAATCAGAATACACAAAAGTTATTAAAGATTATATAGATCAAGAACATATGGAAGAAGTACCTAAAGAAGAAAAAGAAACAAATAAGTCAGTCTGCTTACCACACCACGCCGTTGTTCGTAAAGATAAAAAAACTAGCAGCACACGCGTTGTGTTCGATGCCTCCTGTAAAGGAAAGAACAACATATCGTTAAATGATGAGCTGTTAGTCGGGCCTCAACTACAAGACGATTTGAGAAACCTTTTAATGAGATGGCGAAAGAAAAAAATTGCATTCGTGGCCGATATCACAAAAATGTACCGCCAGATTTTGGTTGCTCCAGAAGATGCGGATTTTCAACGTATTGTTTGGAGAGAAGATGAGTCAGAAGAGTTGAGAGAATATCGTCTACTAAGAGTTACGTTTGGCACGGCACCAGCACCATACTTAGCTGTCAAAACACTGCAACGCGTTGCTGCAAATGAAGGACATGAACATGCAGAGGCTGAAAAAATAATAAAAGAGGACTTTTACATGGATGACTTACTTTCTGGTGCAGCGACTGCAGAAAAAGCTATTTCAGTAGCCAAAGCAGTTTCCAACATTTTAAGCAAAAGCGGATTTCATCTCACAAAATGGGCATCAAACAACATTGAATTTATGAAAAACATTGAGGCAAAGGAAAGGTCAACTAATGCTCATGTACAACTGAACCTTGATGGTACAATAAAAGCGCTTGGAATAGTTTGGGATTTAGGAAAAGACACGTTCCAGTACAAATTGTCTTTGTCACCAATGACAAAGAACGTAACTAAACGAAGAATATTATCTGATGTACAAAAACTATTCGATCCACTTGGGTGGATTGCACCAAGCACGATTATGGCCAAGATGTTAATCCAGAAACTATGGCTCGAAAAGGTGAACTGGGATGAAAGCGTTAGTCCCGGTCTGGAACAAGAATGGAGACAGATAAGAGAAGATTTCAAAAATGTTACCAATATACAAATTGACCGATGGCTCGGCACAGACAATTTAGAAAATGAGACCAGTCAAATCCATGGCTTTATTGATGCATCGATGCATGCATATGCCGCTGTTGTATACATAAGAACTGAAACAAAGGATGAAATCACAACTAAAATCGTCGCTGCCAGAACTAGAGTAGCACCACTGAAGACTATTTCATTACCCCGCCTCGAGCTTTGTGGTGCCTTACTTCTCTCCAATTTGATGAAACAAGTGGGACAAGCAATGCGAATACCAACATCACAAATGTATGCTTGGACGGATTCATCCATCGTGATTGCGTGGCTTTGTGGGGAACCCAACAGATGGAAGCCATTCGTTGCTAACCGGGTTGTAGAAATCATAGAGAACCTAAACATTAAACACTGGCATTATGTTCAATCACATGAAAACCCAGCGGACGTGGCCTCTCGAGGGAAACTGCTATCGGAGTTGAAGACATATGACTCATGGTGGAACGGGCCGAGCTGGTTATCTGAAAGGGAAATAAAAATTTATCCAACAGAAATACCTGAAACAGAAGAAGAAATGAAAACAACAAAAATACATACTTACCTTAATGCTGAAGAACAAAACGAACTAGGAACGAGACTAACTACACAGTTTCAGAAATTTGACTCCTTGAAGGAATTAATAAAGGCCATAACCCACTGTCGAAGATTTCTAACCTGTAAAAAGAAAATGGAAAATATAAGTGATGACTTAGCAACAACGGAATTAGACACATCACTGACTATTTGCATCAGAAGGGTACAAGAAGATGAATTTAAAGAAGAAATTGAAAGATTAAAGACAAACAAACAAGTTAAAAAGAAGAGCGTATTGCGATCACTGAACCCATATCTAGATGAGAATAATATCCTCAGGGTGGGCGGTCGCCTCCGGCACTCTAAGCTCGACAAAGACAGAAAACATTCAGTTATTTTGGGACATCAAAATCATTTAACTCATTTAATAGTTGCTGATACACATGACAAAACTCTGCACGGAGGATTGTCACTAATGCTTTGCAGCTTAAGATCTAAATATTGGATTTTAAAAGCTAAATCACTGACAAAGAAATACATAAAGAAATGCCTAATTTGTGCAAAGCAAGCAGCCACCAGCAAACCTCAAATTATGGGAGACCTTCCAGAAGTCAGAGTAACTCCATCTAGAGCATTTTTACATAGTGGAGTGGATTTTGCAGGTCCTTTTCAAGTATTAACATCCAGAGGAAGAGGAGCAAAAACCGTAAAGGCGTACATAGCTGTTTTCATATGCATGTCCACGAAGGCCATTCATATAGAATTGGTTGGAGATCTTACTTCAGAGGCATTTATAGGAGCCTTTAGGCGTTTTGTCGCTAGAAGAGGAAAATGTAGTGATATTTGGAGCGACCAAGGGAGAAATTTTGTAGGGGCTAACAAAGAGCTTGTCGATTCCTGGAACGAAGCAAACTTAATTTTTTCTGGAATGATAGCCGAAACACTCGCAACGGAAGGCACTCAATGGCACTTTATACCCGCCTACAGCCCGAACTTTGGAGGCCTATGGGAGGCAGGCGTAAAATCAATAAAGCGTCATCTTAAGAGGATACTGACCAGCAACCTAACCTTCGAAGAAATGTCAACTGTCCTTTGCCAAATAGAAGCCTGCTTGAACTCACGACCGTTGTGTCCGATTGATGATACAGATTCGGAAAATCTAAACCCTCTTACACCAGGACATTTTTTAATTGGAGAAGCACCCATCGTAGTCCCAGCACCTGATAATAGAGACGCTAAGATACACAGCTTGACCCGATGGCAGCATACTCAGAAATTATTGTCCGATTTCTGGCGAAGATGGCAGGACGAATATTTAACAAGATTACAGCAACGTCCTAAATGGCTAAAGACGGAAGACGAATTTAAAATCGGAAAAATTGTCCTCATCAAAACTGATAATTTACCACCGGGTAAATGGTCATTGGGAAGAATAGTTGAAAAACACCCTGGAGATGACGGTTACACTAGAGTATACAGTGTGAAATCTGGTAGTAACATAGTAAAGAGATCTGTTACGAAATTGTGTGCTTTACCTGTTGATATTGATTAAGATATAAATTGTTCATGTACTATAATGTTAAATTGCCGTTACTAATTCTCGCATGTGTTGTTAGTTTTAGTTTAAAGGACTAATAAGTCCTTTGGTGGGCGGTATGTTTAGTATAAATGTAAACCTATAGCTATAGTGCATGTGCAGAGGTATACCATTCGATTTTGTAAGGCAGTCGCAAAATAAACTCAATCGAATCACACGTCTTTCTTTAAATTATTTAGTTAAAATATCAGCCACACCAATCTCAACCTTATTACCAAAACAAGGGTCAATCAACTTTTTTTTGCCACTCGTTACCATGGAGATGTCCCCTGGTTAACTCGTCTAAAATAAGATTTTCTAATCTCCTAAGCATGCAAATCTTACTATCGGGGGGAGTGGTGCAATAAAAAAAAACCTTAGAAAAAAAAAAGGTAAAATATGAGGGTTGCCCTCAATTTCCCTGGGATTCCATCATCAGATCATGACTTGGTAACAATGGGACCACCTCAGGAGCATACCCTTTCGAATACAAAAGAATTTTGAAAATCGGTCTACAATTGACTGAGTAATCGATGTACAAACATAAAAAAAAAAACATACATACAGTGGAACGTAGAACCTCCTCCTTTTTTGAAGTCGGTTAAAAAGTTGATTGATCCTTTAACGGAATATTCTTATTTATTTTATTTTTTTTTTATAACATCCTAACCCAGCGAATTTCGTAGCGCCATAGTCCTGCCTGGCGTCGCAGGTGATTGCTTGTGTTGAACAAATAAACTATTTGTGTTTCTACTACAATTTATTTTTCCCCTCACTACCTCGGAAAGCCGTCTTTTATCCTTTAATACAAGTGGGTAAAATCGCGTTTTATCCACTAGTGGGGAAAGTAATTTGACCTTGGAGTGGAGCGCGTTTAAGTAGCTTTTGACAGATAACAAACCGTAAAACGCTCATAATAATGGTTCGTTCGATATTAATTATCATTAAATAAATGATGAATGGTTTGAAAATTTGTTAAAAAATACCAAATTTAGCTTTATTTTTAAAATTCTATAAGAAACATGTGTTTTTTTATAATGATGTTGAATATAACTCTGAACGCACAAGTTGAGTCGATGCAATTCTAAGCAATTCGTCAGAAATGTCAACATTGTCAATAAAAAATTTCTCACCTACTCCGACTCACGTAAAAATACACAACTTCCAGAGTTTTCTGTTATAACGTCGTAAAAAAAATAGTGATTCCAGTGATGGTGATTTATTTTTATGAGCTGTTTTTTGCATGTTGCACTTTCCTCGCTACAGTGAGGTGAAAAGTTTTGTGTTACACACGGGTGCAAATGTATTTTACTTCTCGTGTGTTGAAACACTCGCTACGCTCAGGATTCTATTTTAGAACCACTCGCTTCGTTCGTGGTTCAACTATATAATCCTTTCGCTTGCTCGTGTTTCAATTCCACACTCGCGGGTAAAATACAACTTTGCACCCTTGTATAACAAATAACTACAGTATCATCACGTTTATCGCTTCTATTTTCCCCAGCCGATGGTCCGAGAGCTGTAGCGCGCGAAGTGTCTGCTGGCCATCGTTCTCCAGTACTTGGCTCTGCTCACAGACTGCCAGGCTGCCGACACAGGGTGGTAAACCGCATCGGTTTCGTATGTGCATTTTCCCATGTGCACGAAGATCCATTCTGTAAAACAATAGCACAACTGAGCGCCTATAGTAGTTTATGCAACTGCTACATAATGAGGGTCCTTAAAACGCGAGTGTGTTTTCATGAAACGAGGCGAAGCTGAGTTTCATAATAGGATCACACGAGTGTTTTAAGGCCTAATTATGTGGAGTTGCATACATTACTTTATCTACACACATATTATAAGTACTCTAAGATGGGTTCAGAAGCCGAAGGCATATATCATACCCATACCTGTCACGAATTTGATTGTTTTTAGGGTTCCGTACCTCAAAAGGAAAAAACCGGCCAAGTGCGAGTCGGATTCGCGCACGAGGGTTCCGTAGAAAGATTTTAACGCTTTTCCCCAGTGTTTTAAGAAGTTCAATGTTAGCAGAGCCCTGCTCCTAAGTAAAGTGTACGCAGTGTGGGGTCAACTTGTATTGGTCTGCGAAATCTACAGACAGACATAAAAAATTAAGATTTTGAGACTTTTCGGCGTAGTTGTGCTATAAGAGCTACCTTCATACCAAATTTCATGTTTCTAGGACAACTAGAAGTACCCTTTAGGTTTTCAAAGTACGACAATTTGTATGGAAACGACCTTTTTAATGACTGTATCTTTTGATTGCGTTGACTTAGATGCTTCATTTTTTCACAGCTTCAAAGGAACCCAGGTTTGAGTATTTGATATTAATGTCAGCATCCTACCTCCACGCGTTACAGAGAAAAAGGCTCTTGACAGACAGACAGACAGACAGACCAACAAATCAACCTTCTAAGTCAACACAATGAAAGGATACAGTCATTAAAAAATATATTTCCATACAAATTGCTGATTTCCAAAAACCTGAAGGGTTTGTTCGTGTGTTTGTTTGTTCCAGATGTCCTAGAAACTTGAAATTTGCTATGAAGGTAGCTCTTATAGCACAACCACTCAGAAAAGTCTCAAAATCTTAAATTTTTATGTCTGTCTGTAGATTTCGCAGACCATCATAAGTTGACCTCACAGTGCGTACATTTTGCTTAAGAGCAGGGCTATTGGCCGGTTTTACCTTTTGAGGTACGGAACCCTAAAAAGCGCATTGAAATCGGTTCATCCGTTTGGGAGCTACGATGCCACAGACAGATACATAGATACTTTTAACATGAAACTACCGTGAGACTCAATCATAGTGAAATAAACGGATCACTCACGTATGTCAGTCGAGTATAGCTCGACATGTGTTTACATCTCGCCACCGGCGTGGCGTGTGCTCCCAGAGGAAGGACTACGGATTAGTCCCAAACATGTCGAGCTATACTCGACTGACATACGTGAGTGATCCGTTTATTGCACTAGATACACAAGACACACGGATACACTGATACACAGGTCAAACTTATAACACCCCTCTTTTTCGTCGGGGGTTAAAATTAGCCGCTGTGATAACAAACATTTCAACTTTCTAAGGCCCCTTACATTAGAAGAGAAAAAACGCACTAACTTTCATTGACCTTGCTCTCACACTCGTTTTTCAGGAAATCGCAGTAGTCATAGAAGGTGGTAAACTGGTTGAGTTCGTCCAGATACGCGTTTTCGCAGTTGTTGTAGGGGCACCACATTCCACTCTTCACGTAGGACTGGTCCTGCTTGTGCCCACAAACGGGGCCTAATCTGAAATTGTATTTGCAACCCCTAGGCAAAGGCTAGACGAACAATAAATACTCCCACCATAATCAGCCCACAGCAGTCCACTGCTGGACATGCCAGGGCGAGCCACAACACTCTGTCTTCGGCCCCTCGCATCCATCCGCCGCCAGCAACCCTCTTCAGGTCGTCCGTCCATCGTGCCTCAAGACATAAATACTCTGATCCATCGATATTATGAAAACTAATTTATTGAATCAGGCGTTACTTTGCGGAGGTCCATATTTATGAACTAAAAAACAATTACTTTGCTCACCCGCTACCACTAATGTCAAATAGTTATATCTGTGCGGCAAATGTATGTTTTCATGCAACACCTCCTCCTCCACTGCTACACGAATCAACACATGCCACTCAGACCCAACTATCACCACCACCACTATACTAAACGCTGGCGAGTGGCATGTTGAGCGGTTGTTGTTGTGCTTCGTAAATGGCCTCGTGGAGAGTGCCGAAACGCGTCAGCGTTTAGTATAGTGGTGGTGGTGATAGTTGGGTCTGTGTGGCATGTGTTGATTCGTGTAGCAGTGGAGGCGGAGGTATTGCATGGAAACATACATTTGCCGCACAGATATAACTATTTGTCATTAGTGGTCGCGGGTGAGCAAAGTAATTGTTTTTTAGTTCATTATGAAAACTGTCTTTGTGGGCAAGTTGGTCACCTGATGGTAAGTGACCACCACTGACCATAGACACCAGCAACCCTGGGTTATTTGCAGATGTGTTGCCAACCTAAAGAGCTAAGATGGAATGCCTCTTGTGCCAGCGATTTCCTCGGCTATACTTGCCAGGCTTGCGGTCGAATTATGTCATCAACATCATTAGAACAGCTTCGCCCGTTTTCGAAAGTGGAATTTCGTATCCGATTGCGATCGAAAACTTTCTGTCCATATTCGAAACTACATTCACAAGTTTAGATAGGCTAGGTTCATTAGGTTGTTTCAGATGAGGCCAGCGGCAGGAAGCAGCGAATAGCGGGGCTCCCGTCGGATTTGTAACAACAGTTTGTTCAAGGACGAAAAAGTCTTCATCTGCGACTTGTTTGTTACATGAAATAAACGAATCACTCACTTACTTAAGCCGAGTTTAGCCCGATACGTTTGGGACTAATACGTAGTTCTTCCTCTTTTAGCACACATTGCGCACTCTGCCCAGAGGAAGCACGGTGAATTAGTCCGAAACATGTCAGGCTACATACACATTGGGGCACATTGATCGCATAACTGATGGCCGTTGGGGTCGGAAGGTTCTCGAATGGCGTCCACGGACCGGGAGACGCGTTGTCGATAGGCCTCCAACAAGATGGAGCGACGACCTAGTAAAGATCGCGGGACCGCGGTGGATGCGGAAAGCACAAGAGCGGTCTGAGTGGAGAGCCTTGAGGGAGGCCTATGTCCAGCAGTGGACATGATCTCAGACTAAACTCGACATATATAAATACGTGAGTGATCTGTTCATTTCACTATGATTGAGTCTCCATATCGACAGTTAAAATGATGAATAATTTTTCAATCGTAAATGGTTTCGAAAGTAGCCGAAAGGAATAATAGTGTGGTTACGGCTTCATGAGGTAGTTGCAGGTATTTCCGCAGTGTTTGGGCAGGGTAGTGGTCCGTTTTGTTGTTCCCTTGGTGGTTTTTGCGATAAACACCCAGTCTCCCCCTGGCCAGAAGGGTTCGAACCCCCAGTTCGGGTCATACTTGTCGTGTATCTCTTCCATAATTTCTGGTGGCTGTTCGCTGCAAAAACTCTCAATATTAACCCGCTTTCCCGGTTAAATAAATGTAAGTATTGGTATCTACCAAGAATCATTGTGTAAGTTTTTGTATCTGTGCATTTATTTGTGTTTTGCGAGGTTGCTAAGCAATGAGGCAGGAAAAATCCACCAATTAAGTTAATAATTTTTTCTAGTCTCGCTCAGCGCAGCTATTCTATTGATGGAGTTGATCCTAGCTCACCACATAACTACCACTTACAGCGAGAGCTGCGATCATCAGAGTGGGTGGGTGTCCTTAAGTATGATTTCCAAACGGCCCGCATCGTATCGGATCGGAAAGGATGCGGCGACAGCCGATCGCATCCGGCAGGATGTCGAGGCATACGATCGGCTCCGTGCCGTCGTTTGCGAACGTCCATTTCTGCACCTAGTCAAAGAAAGCTATGGTCTCTTCTCAGAATTGTGCACGTTTCTTGATTACGAGTAGATAGAAATAGTTTATTATTGACTCAAGATCTGTCAAATTTCCCCGCCAAAATGATGGCACTTGACTTAGTTATCGTACTTCAATACTTTATGTAAGATGAGATGACCATGTATCCAGAGGTTACTAGTTTTAATTATGTTTTAACTATTAATTAATTAAACAGTGAGGTAATTGCATGAGACCTCGCCGAAAGGATCCGATCGCGCGTCGCAGCATGCTTTCGGCTATCGGGTGTCGCGGAAGACGCACACGATCAAGCTGCTACGCGCGGCTTGGTAATATAGACTTTACGTACAGCGTATATGACTCAATATCGTTTAAAGATTGCAAAATCCGTTCGGATATGAATCGGTGCGGGCCGTTTGGTGGAAATCATACTTTCTTGACGTCATATAATAACCCTAGTAATGGCACTCACTCCCCTCCCGCTTGCCTCCGGCTCCGAAAGTGCAGTTTCACCGGACCTATCCTTCGCACACGCGACTGGTTCATGCTTGGTCTCCATATTTGGCCTTGGAGGTGATTTTTTGGTTTCAGAATTAACGAATGAATCGGGACAGCCTCCAGTGACTGTGACAAGACTCTTGGAAGACACTGTTCTGAAAATAATATTGCGATCAAGACACTAAGCATACTAAAACCATGGACAATGGGATCGCTAGTATCCATCTGTCAATTTCCACCAATCACAGGCCAGTAGCTTAACTCTCATTGGTGGAAAATGACAGATAGACCTCACTCGACTCCTTCACTCGGTTTTTTCCTTTTGAGGTACGTAAGCCTAATAATTGACTCACTAAGCTAATTTTATATTTTTTTCAATACTTAATACACAATTCTGTTTTGCTTTTCCACAATTAAGTACAAGTTGTTGAATAATATTCTCTGCATATTTATTTTTATCTTAGATTAAGTTTTTACAATATTTATGTAGGATTGCATGAAACGGAATGTAAGAGTGACGTATGACAGCTGAAAGAGATAGCATGACTATTGAGTGAACGAGAGGGAAAGAGAGGAGAAATCAGGGGGATTAAGATGAAAGACGCGCGCTGTGACGGTTGTACCTTTTGATTGTTTTTTGAGTAGTTTTATTATATTTTCACCTTTTAAAAAGTGGTTTCACTTCATCGACAAGCCAATCCCACAAATTTTTGGGGGCTCGTCCGGGATAATAGTCGATTGAAGCAAAACATTAAGTTCCGACGGTTGAAAATTTACCGTTACGTTGTACGGTTACCCTCGATGGTCCGAAAAAAACGAAGTGAAGAAAAAAAAAAAAAAGATTTAAGACGATCAAGACTAATCAATAAGACGATATTGTTACGAAAAATCGAAGAATGCGAAAGATATCAGACGCGGCAGCAGACAAGCAGACTTTGACGGCGAAATTCCTGGAACATCGCAAAGTGGTACGGGCGGCGGAACGATGTTACATCTCACGGACGGCCTCATCCCAACTTTTACTGGTCAGGAGAAGACGTATCCTGCCGCAAGATGGGTACAAGACGTAGAGGATAACGCGGAACTCTGTGGATGGACTCCGTTGCAGCAATTGCTTATGGCAAGACGATCTCTGGCGGGTACGGCGATGCTTTGGTTACGCGCGGAACGAATATTACAGTATTATCAATTTTCTTAACCATATCGTCTGTAGTCACCTCAACTGGCCGGCCTGGGCGATCCTCATCAAAGACGGTTGTTCTCCCCCGCTTAAACTCGTTATACCAATATCTGACGGTTGTCATAGAAGGAGCACATTCATGGTAAACCGCTTGCATTCTTACTTTTATTTCATCACATGTTTTTCCTTCCAAAAATAAGAATCTAATTACAGACCGATACTGTTCTTTCTCCATTTTAACAATTTTAAGTTCACGCCTTCACTGAATCGTTGTCAAATGAGAAAAAAAACAAAAGAATGCCTTTTTTAAAAAAAAATTCCCGCCTCTGAAAAATGGCTTAAAAAGGTGGTATACTTATTCAATGAAAATAATCGATTTATTGATTATTTTTGTTTTTGTTTTTATGAAACATTCATAGAATGAAATACAACATACAATGACACTGCAAAGAAAAATCCGTTAAGCAGCTGGACGGATTTTTCTTTGCAATGTCATTGTATGCTGTATTTTATTCTATGAATAATATATTAAATCGATTATTTTCATTGATTCAGAAAATAGTTCCATCTCTTGCCACTAATGCGTAACTGTAGAAGTTCCGTAGTGGGTGAGCCGCTTGATTAAGCTACTCATAGATAGTGCTGAGGAGAGATCTTCCAAATAAAAATATGACACAAGGCATTGAAAAATTCGTTAGGTACACCAACGTTAAGTATAGCTTAATTGGTGGAGCGTGGTACGGATTACCGAGGTTGCTGGTTCATGTCCAGCTGCTTAACGGATTTTTCTTTACAGTGTCATTGTATGTTGGTATACTTATTTGCGGCCAGTCATATTAATATATTTAGAAAACGGGTACTTATCAAACAGCCCTCGTAAAACAATTGCCCAAGCTCAGTGGTAAAACAAATGAACGTAGCCTATCACATTGATATTATTGTAGGTAATCTAGTCCCATAATTTTTTTCAAGTTATAAACTACCACTAATTAGGTTTCAATCTCATAAAATAATTGCTAGAAGATACTTACGTAGATATAGAGGTATAGCAACAGCTTCTTGCCTTCCATATTTCAGTGTTTGTCTGTCTTGTAAGATTGTTTCACTATGACAAGTGAGCTGTTATTCGCCGAGCCGTTTTTGAGGCTCTGAACCGACATCTGCTTGTAATTATTGATCGAAATTTTCGTGATCACAAATGGAGTATTTTTTCCTGATTTTTTAATTTTTATCTTTATTCTCGTGAATATCAATTGGACTCTTTAAACACTCACTGAAACATGAATACACAGAAAAACAACCAGAAAATGCTAATACCGGGAATCGAATACGGATCCTGGACGTTACAGTTACAGTTTACATTTGAATTTAACGGAAAAAATTCAGCGTGCTTCCCTATGCTAATCGTGGTGTAGGGGCCATAGCACGCGACACGGAATGTCGAGGATCCGGGCTCGATTCCCGGTTTATTTCTGTGTATTCATGTTTTCAATGAGTATTTAAAAAGTATAATCGAAGTTTTCGTGACAAACTTACACTAGGGGCGCTGTTTTTATCCAGAAGAATTGCACGCTTCTAGCTAGTCGGGAAGATACAATACGAAGAATTTATGAGGGGTAAATATCTAAAATCTATATTACTGTAGTTGTATTGCTGTAGTTACTATAACTACAGTATAAGTGTTCCGAATGAGACAGACGGAACTATTCTCTCTCCCTCTCTCTCACCGGCTTTCAAATCACTAGCGTCGCTGCGGCCTCGCTCCCTAGTTTATATTTTCTAATTGATAATATATCAGTTTAAAGTGTGCAAAAAGTGGATTTTATTTGGAACCAGCCCCGAAGAAACAAAAAGAACATTGGTCCTTCGAACAACGGGGGTGAGAACATCGCCAATTCACAGTTTGCAAGTCGAAGAAACCACTCTGATCGGCCACCATTTTTTTCCGCCCGGTACACCTACCGCATTTTGTCAATTTTATCAATCAACGAAACGTGAGTACAAAACACACTGCACAGAGAAGACACCAAATTATCCGCAATAGCGAACTTCACTTCAAAACCGCGTGAGACAATCGCAGTACTGCCAACATAGCAACACAGGTCGTCGCGCGTGGAGAGAGCAGGTGCAGTCAGCAAGTGTGCTACTGACCTTAAATTCGAGATTGTCCATAGTTTATGCTATGTTACGATATTAAAAAAGAAAAAATAAGAGTATAGATTTTACAATCGATCGACGCTTTTTACAAGTGATTTATTATTTACACAGATCTTTACAATTTTATACTTATACTACGTTATATACAATATTTACAAAGCTATACCGAACGAACGACAAAATATTCTACAGTACAGTTTAGTAAACATGGATTTAGCAACGCTAATAGCGCAAAGAGGTTCTTTGAAAGGTAAACTTACCAGAGCTGCTAACTACGCTGCCAGCTTTGACACATTAACGGATAATATACGTGAACTTAAAGTGCGTTACGACGATTTATCACCGCTTCTTGACAAGATAGAAATTGTGCAAGCACAGATCGAAGTACTCGACAATGACGAGGATAGACACTTGGTTCACGAGCGGGAACGGGAAAACAACGAGCAAAAATACTATCAGACGAAGGCGGCTATGGAACGCATACTTTTCCCCTCGTCTCACAACAGCACACTCATAAACTCCCAGATCACCCAATCTAGAATCAAGCTACCCCAGCTCCAATTACCTTCGTTCGATGGCTCAATAAAGGACTGGCCGGTATTCAAGAACATTTTTCAATCGACAGTAGATACGGCGGACATTCCAGTATTGCATAAATTTCAGTATCTAAAAGTGTCATTAAAGGGTGAGGCAGCAGGTCTCATCAGTTCGTTGCTTATATCGGAAAGTAATTATAATAAGGCATGGGAAATATTAATTCAAAGGTACGAAAACAAGACTATTATTGTTAATCACCATATAAAATCATTTGTAAACCATCCTACTGTAACTAGATTTAATTTAAAAGAATTTTTAGTCACATTACAACAAAGTTTGGACTCACTGCGAGCTTTAAACCTTCCAGTCGACCAATGGGATGTGTTATTAGTATTTATACTCACTCAAAAGCTGGATAATTCCCTCCGAGCTGCCTGGGAAATGAGTCGTAAGGAGACAGCTATACCAAAGTACAAGGAGCTCTCGGAATTTCTTAGCTTGAGAGTGACTGCCTTTGAAATGTTAACAGAAAGACAATCAGATAAGCCTAGTTCTAGTCAAACTAGAGTGTCACATCTAACCTCAGTATCTAACTATAAAAGTAGCAATAGCTGCCCCATGTGCCAAGGAGAACACAGGTTGCATAAGTGCCCGTGCTTTCTCGAATTATCTATACCAAAACGAATTGAATTTGTAAAAGCAAGATGTTTATGTTTTAACTGTTTACAGGTTTATCAGTATAAGCACATTTGTACAAAAACAACTTGTTTCACTTGTCGTGGCAAGCACCACACAAGCATACATATGGATACCCAGCGGAAAGTAAATTATGCCGCAGTTACAGACAATTGTAAACAACATTTACATACACCCAGCACTTCCACAGTAAGTGAACAGATGCCTAATGCCTATAGTTCATACAGTCAACAGACACTAGACGTTCCTAACATACAATCATCAGGTCAACAGACACTTAACATTCCTAGCATACACACATCTAGTCAACAGGCAGCCAAACCTAGCATACCTACTAACAGTCAACAGATAGCCACTATTCCTACAAACAATGTTAAAACAGCTTCAACCTCAACAGTCATGCTAGTAAATACTAACGCACCACAAATTTTACTTTCAACAGCCATTGTTAACATCCGCGATGCGGAAGGCCGCTGGCACAAGGCGCGCGCTCTGCTGGATTCAGGCAGTGAAGTCAACATCATGTCACATCAGCTGGCAACAATGCTTCAACACAAGTTTACTTATAATTCATGCCATATACAAGGTATTGGCAACACACACAAACAAACACAAGTGAGTGCAACCACTGACATAACCTCGCGATTCAATGATTATCATGCTAGTCTGACATTTGTAATAATGGACAACATAACAGTTCCATTGCCACATTCATTTGTTAGCACACAGGCTTGGAACCTTCCAGTCTCACAGGCTTGTATGCTGGCAGATCCAACATTCTTTGTCCCTGGCAACATAGACCTACTCTTAGGGGCAGAAATATTCTATGACATTCTACTATCAGGCCACATAAGACTAGGACCTAGTTTGCCACAGCTTATGGAGACTCGCTTTGGCTGGATAGTGTCTGGCACATATATAGCAAATATAAAAAGTATAAAATCACCACAAATTAGTTTGTTTGTTACTGCACAGCAAACTGACGACATTTTATGTAGGTTTTGGGAACAAGAAGAAGTCAAACCCCACAAGCTTCTTTCTAAAGAGCAACATTATTGCGAACAACTGTTCCAAGACACAAGTATTCAGACCAAATCAGGTCATTACATGGTTAACTTACCTATAGTGCCAGACAGACTCACGGAATGGGGAGATTCATTTAACACAGCTTATCGTTGTCTGTTACAGCTTGAAACCAGATTCCAAAAGGACCCGGATTTACACAATGAATATAGAAAATTCATACATGAGTTTGTTGAATTGGGGCATGCAGAGTACATAACAGACTTCAATCAACCTACATGCCTCAGCAAGTCATACTTTCTACCTCATCATGCTGTTTTAAAACCTGATAGTCAGAGCACTAAGCTTAGAACTGTGTTCAATGGTTCTGCTAAGACCAGCACAGGAATTTCATTAAATGACATACTCTTTGAAGGTCCAAACATTTATAATGATTTACTGGATATAATAATTAGATTCAGATTGTATAAATATGTGTTTACATCAGACATTGTGAAAATGTTTAGGAACATTTTCATAAATCCAGATCATCGGTCACTACAACGTGTGCTGTGGAGGGACTCGAAGTCGGATCCATTGCAATGCATTCAGCTCTCGACTGTTACATATGGGACTAAATGCGCTCCATACTTAGCTTGCCGTACGTTACGCGATCTAGCCGAAAGAAATAAACTAAAATACCCACTTGCCGCAGACTGCATTTGGTCAGATTGCTACATGGACGATTTTTTGTCCGGCGGACAATCTTTAGACCATGTTAGGTCATTATGCACTGAACTCATTGAACTATTAAAAACCGCGAACTTTGAGTTGCACAAGTGGTTCGCAAACCACTCTAGCATATTAGATCACATTCACATGCTACATTTAGATACAGATCAGAATAACTGTTCATACGATTTTGCTCCTGAACATATGGTAAAAACATTAGGTTTACGATGGATGCCATCTAGTGACAGATTTCAGGCTTATATACCAGAATTTAAAGATGTAAAACCTACAAAGAGAAATGTAATGTCTCAGATATCTCAAGTATTTGACCCCATAGGAGTACTTGCACCCACAACAATATTAGCTAAAATACTTATGCAAGACATTTGGAAACTTAAGTTATCATGGGATAAAGAACTGCCTATACAGATTCAACACACTTGGTTTGAGTTTTGTAAACAGTTAGGCGAATTAAGACTAATACAAATACCTAGATGCTATTTTGCAGATATTCCATCGACTATCACTTTGGTAGGCTTTTGTGACAGTTCTGTAAAATCATTTGGAGCTTGCTTGTACTTACATGCAACTTATCACAACAGAAAACCTACTTGCAACTTAATCATGGCTAAGACTAGAGTTGCACCCATACGCACTCAATCGGTTCCCCGACTTGAGTTATGCGGCGCACTGCTGCTAGCACAACTCACGGATAGATTTTTTAATGCAACAACTAACAAATTACTTGTGAATGAAACTGTTTTATTTACAGATTCGTTAATTGTGCTCAACTGGATTAAGACACCATTTAATAGAAAACTTAACCCTTACGTTTCACACAGGCTTATGGAAATTATAGAAACAACCAAGAGTGAATCCTGGCATTACGTTAACACGAAGGAGAATCCAGCGGACCTCTTAACAAGAGGCGTTTATCCTAGCAAGCTGCCAGCACTTACTCTTTGGTGGCAAGGACCATCATGGTTGCTTGACGAACAAGTTCGATGGCCTTTAACCGTGCCCTCTATTCCCATAGAATCAGAGTTGACTGAGGTCACGTGTAAAACAAATTTTCATCTCGTGGCTAATAATCAACATAATCCATTTTATGAACTGTTCTTGAAATATTCTAGTTTCAGCAAGATAATAAGAATTATTGCGTTTGTTCATAGATTCGTACACAATTTGAGAAACAGGCGAAACCTTCTAGTATCTCATTTGTCAGTTCGTGAGCTAGATTTGGCAAACAAATTTATCATTAAAGTAGTTCAAGAGCAAGCTTTTCCTAGAGAATTGAAAGAATTGAAAAGGTTAAAATCACAGTCTGACAGTCAAACTTGTACTACTGACACAAATGCTGATTTGTTTACATTTAGGTCCAGCCCGTTGAGAAAACTTAATGTATTCATTGATAGCCATGGACTTATTCGGGCAGGCGGACGCTTAAGACATTCTGACATTCCTTATGATCACGCTCATCCTATCGTACTTCCAGCTAAGGATCACATCACAACACTCATAATCCAGCACTACCATTTAAAGCTGCTACACACTGGAACACAGACCACATTAGCTACTATCCGATTTAAATACTGGCCTATAAATGGTCGAAGTGAAGTGCAGAAGGTAATACACAGATGTACACGGTGTATTAGATTTAGAGCGCAGGCATGTGGGCAGCAAATGGCTGATCTGCCCGCCCCTAGGGTGACTCTGTATCGTCCTTTTACACATGTGGGAGTTGATTTCAGTGGCGCTATTTACATAAGAACGTCAATGTCTCGCAACTGCAGGTATCAAAAGGGATACATATGTTTGTTTGTGTGCTTGGCTACTAAAAATTTACACCTTGAACTTGTAACCGAACTCACCTCGCAAGCTTTTATTTGTGCATTAAAGCGATTCATTTCTCGAAGAGGAGTTTCAAAGTGCATGTATTCGGATAATGCTAGTAATTTTAAAGGCGCTAATAACGAAATAAACGAACTGTATAAAATGTTTAAGAGTGAAACCTCTTACTCTGAAATTGTGAACTACTGTGCCATGAATGGCATGCAATGGAAATTTACTATTCCGCTAGCAAGCCATATGGGCGGAATTTACGAGGCAGGGATAAAATCGGTTAAGTCTTTACTTAAACGACAGCTTTGTAATACAAAATTAACTTATGAGTTTATGTATACACTGTTAGTGCAGGTGGAAGGAATCCTAAACTCTAGACCTCTTTGTGCATTGACAGATTTACCCAATGATTTGGAATACCTTACACCTTCACATTTTGTTTTAGGGACAGCAATTACAGACCTGCCAGAACCAAATTTGTCAGACATGAATGAGAGCAGGTTGAACATGTTTCAGAGGGTTAGTCAAATCAAACAAAAAATTTGGAAACAGTTTTATAATAACTATTTGTCAGAATTGTTACCTAGAAGCAAATGGTTGAAAATTAAAGTTAACTTAAAGATAGGTGACATGATTATTGTAAAAGACGAGGCTACCCCGCCCTCCTGCTGGCCACTAGGTAAAGTTATATCTGATCAGCGTTAATTAAAACGGCCACAGGCGAGTACACAAGGCCTATACATAAGCTTGTTTTATTGCCAGACAGTAAGACGGTGTAAACCTATAGCTTAATTTTAAGTAATGTCACAGTTATGCATTATGCATTTGTTATGTGACAGAGTAGGTTCACAAGTATACTGATGTATGCTGGGACTGACCGTTTTGATGTACTTGATAATTTTGTAAGTACCTCCTAAGTTTTTCCATTAAGAAAGCGGGGGAAAATGTTCCGAATGAGACAGACGGAACTATTCTCTCTCCCTCTCTCTCACCGGCTTTCAAATCACTAGCGTCGCTGCGGCCTCGCTCCCTAGTTTATATTTTCTAATTGATAATATATCAGTTTAAAGTGTGCAAAAAGTGGATTTTATTTGGAACCAGCCCCGAAGAAACAAAAAGAACAATAAACTACCACTAATTAGGTTTCAATCTCATAAAATAATTGCTAGAAGATACTTACGTAGATATAGAGGTATAGCAACAGCTTCTTGCCTTCCATATTTCAGTGTTTGTCTGTCTTGTAAGATTGTTTCACTATGACAAGTGAGCTGTTATTCGCCGAGCCGTTTTTGAGGCTCTGAACCGACATCTGCTTGTAATTATTGATCGAAATTTTCGTGATCACAAATGGACTATTTTTTCCTGATTTTTTAATTTTTATCTTTATTCTCGTGAATATCAATTGGACTCTTTAAACACTCACTGAAACATGAATACACAGAAAAACAACCAGAAAATGCTAATACCGGGAATCGAATACGGATCCTGGACGTTACAGTTACAGTTTACATTTGAATATAACGGAAAAAATTCAGCGTGCTTCCCTATGCTAATCGTGGTGTAGGGGCCATAGCACGCGACACGGAATGTCGAGGATCCGGGCTCGATTCCCGGTTTATTTCTGTGTATTCATGTTTTCAATGAGTATTTAAAAAGTATAATCGAAGTTTTCGTGACAAACTTACACTAGGGGCGCTGTTTTTATCCAGAAGAATTGCACGCTTCTAGCTAGTCGGGAAGATACAATACGAAGAATTTATGAGGGGTAAATATCTAAAATCTATATTACTGTAGTTGTATTGCTGTAGTTACTATAACTACAGTATACTTTGGAATCGCTCAGCCCCGGCTCCGCGCCAGTGCACAAACTATTTTCTCTTTCAGCTCCATCAATTTTAACGACTGATTATTTTGATCCGATTTACGACTCATTTCAATTTACTTGTTCCAAGTTTTTTCGGTTGAGGAGAAATATTAATCAGCTTATTACACGATTAAAAGATGCATCGGATTTCGAAGTCTAATATCTTGGTACGGTCGAGAAAATTAATTCCTGACCCACCATGGAACCTTTTTACAGTAAACGTCATAGAGACATCGCATTGCTTGACAAGTATAATCGTTATGACGTTTAATATGAAAATGTTTTTTTCCCCTCACTATCTCGGAAAGCCGTCTTTTATCCTTTAATACAAGCGGGTAAAATCGCATTTTATTCACCAGTGGGGAAAGTAATTTGACCTTGGAGTGGAGCGTGTTCAAGTAGCTTTTGACAGATAACAAAACGTAAAATGCTTGTAATAATGGTTCGTTCGATATTAATTATCATTAAATGAATGATAAATGGTTTCAGAATTTAATAAAAAATACCTAATTTAGCTTTATTTAATTGTCCTTAAAATTCTTTAAGAAACATTTGTTTTTTTATAATGATGAATTCTGAACGCACAAGCGTTGAGTCGATGCTATTTCAAAACGCATCGTCAGAAATGTCAGCATTGTCAACAAAAAAATTCTCACCGACTGACTCCGACTCACGTAAAAATACACAACTTCCAGAGTTTTCTGATAAAATATCGTAAAAAAAATAGTGATTCCAATGATGAAGATTTATTTTTACGAGCTGTTTTTTTGCATGTTACGCTTTCCTCGCTACAATGAGGTGAAAAGTTTTGTGTTACAGACGGGTGCAAATGTATTTTACTTCTCGTGTGTTGAAAGACTCGCTACGCTCAGGATTCTATTATAGAAACACTCGCTTCGCTCGTGGTTCAACTATATAATCCTTTCGCTTGCTCGTGTTTCAATTCCACACTCGCGGGTAAAATACAACTTTGCACTCTTGTATAACAAATAACTAATGATGGGTTAGGAATTAAATTCCTTGACTGTACCTACTGAATTGGTTATTGTATAATGGAGTAGTAAATATACGAAAATAAAGAATAAACACGCCAATTTTCTTTTAATTAAATTATAACTCACATTAATATTTATATCGGAACAACAGCAGTAGATATTAATAATTATAAACATGTCAGAAGCATTTAAGACTGCGCCGAGCAAAATCAGCAAAAACGGCAGTCACCGTTAAATCTCTGGAGTTCACAATTCTTTCCAAAAAAATATAAAATATATGTAAATATTATGACGTGTTTACAATGTATCGCCATCAATAGTCTAAAATAGTTTATAGTTTAATAAATACAATTACGTAAAGTTGCACAAAAATGAGAAAAACGTGTGCCGGCATTAAGGAAAAATTGAATAAAAAAAACGATACTTTAGTTTCAAAATCATACTTAAACAAAATCAAAAGTATTAGCTACAACAAATGTATCGTTTTATTTCTTATTGTGCTTTAGTTATTTAATTACGATTTTTTTTAAACGCCTTACAAATCTGCCATACAAAATTACTATGGACGCGAGACGTTGCAATATAACAAGCGAGCAACACGAAATTTATTCAATTTATTCAGTCGCCCACGAGAGCTCAGAGAGAGACCACGTTTCGATGCGGATCGAAAATACTTCGATATCCATTGTGTACATATTCTGTGTTACACGCAGCAAAACAGAGTAAGTATTTTTTTGTTACTTTTTTATTTACTCAATCCGGTTTTCAATATTTTGCTTATGAGTTGAAGACAGATGAGATGGTGTCACACTAAAACCGTAGATGATTTTCAAGGTCTGATGATGGAGCAGGATGGTGGCCATAGGAACTCGATAGTTTACTAAATAGCATCGAGCTTGGGTTCGTTAGGTTTGTTTTGACGAGCACTTGGACGGTAGATGGTGTCCAAGGTCTGATGATGGAGCAGGACGGTGGCCATAGGAACTCGATAGTTTATTAATGTAATACCATCGAGTTTGGGCTCGTTAGGTTTGTTTTGACGAGCACTTCGACCGTAGATGGTGTCCAAGGTCTGGTGATGGAGCAGGACGGTGGCCATAGGAACTCGATAGTTTACTAATTTAATATCGTCGAGCTTGGGCTCGTTAGGTTTGTTTTGACGAGCACTTCGACCTAAGATGGTGTCCAATTCAAGGTCCAATCAAAACAAAGTTGCTTGACAAACTGTCATCCGCCATCTTGGATTCAAAAAATAATGTCAAATTCGAGCTCACCGCACCCAAATCACATGAAATCGACACCCATGACCATTTTTAGTGACAAAAATGACAAACTGTCATCCGCCATCTTGGATTCAAAAAATAGTGTCAAATTCGAGCTCACCGCACCCAAATCACATGAAATCGACACCCATGACCATTTTTAGTGACAAAAATGACAAACTGTCATCCGCCATCTTGAATTAAAAAAATAGTGTCAAATTCGAGCTCACCGCACCCAAATCACATGAAATCGACACCCATGATCATTTTGAGTGACTAAAATGACAAACTGTCATCCACCATCTTAGATTCAAAAAATCATGTCAGATTCGAGCTCAACGCACCCAAATTATATGAAATCGACACCCATGACCGTTTTTAGTGACAAAAATGACAAACTGTCATCCGCCATCTTGGATCCAAAAAATAATGTCAAATTCGAGCTCACCGCACCCAAATTACATGAAATCGACACCCATGACCATTTTTAGTGACAAAAATGACAAACTGTCATCCGCCATCTTGGATTCAAAAAATAGTGTCAAATTCGAGCTCACCGCACCCAAATCACATGAAATCGACACCCATGACCATTTTTAGTGACAAAAATGACAAACTGTCATCCGCCATCTTGAATTAAAAAAATAGTGTCAAATTCGAGCTCACCGCACCCAAATCACATGAAATCGACACCCATGACCATTTTTAGTGACAAAAATGACAAACTGTCATCCACCATCTTAGATTCAAAAAATCATGTCAGATTCGAGCTCAACGCACCCAAATTACATGAAATCGACACCCATGACCGTTTTTAGTGACAAAAATGACAAACTGTCATCCGCCATCTTGGATCCAAAAAATAATGTCAAATTCGAGCTCACCGCACCCAAATTACATGAAATCGACACCCATGACCATTTTTAGTGACAAAAATGACAAACTGTCATCCGCCATCTTGGATTCAAAAAATAATGTCAAATTCGAGTTCACCGCACCCAAATTACATGAAATCAACACCCATGACCATTTTTAGTGACAAAAATGACAAACTGTCATCCGCCATCTTGGATTAAAAAAATAATGTCAAATTCGAGTTCACCGCACCCAAATTACATGAAATCAACACCCATGACCATTTTTAGTGACAAAAATGACAAACTGTCATCCGCCATCTTGGATTCAAAAAATAATGTCAAATTCGAGCTCACCGCACCCAAATTACATGAAATCAACACCCATGCCCATGACCATTTTAGTGACTTCTTCATTTAAAATTTTTCATGAAAAAATTTGATGCTTCCCGGGTTCTATTTTCAAATTTAATAGAAAGCGAGAATTTCCGAGTATGTTTGATAAACTTTAATTGCATTTATTCATAGTAATCTATGGGTTTATGTCCGTAGTTGAGATTCATTATTACAGAATAATGAGTTACTAACATTTAGCATCGGCCGTACCGATCTAACGACTAAGGTGACAGTAGTGTGCGTGACAACGCACACATAGGTGACAGCCGCGCTAAATACCGAATCTTTGCCCGCGTCAAAAGCTCGGCTCAGCCTTAAATACCTTCGTTTAAGTGTGCTCTCCCACAATTTGGAATGCAAAATCGTAATTCAACTTAAAAGTAACGCTGCTAGGCTTATTCATATAATTTATCGAAATAATAACTAAAGTAAAAAAAAAAAATGGTTGCTTATAAATTAGGACCGACTCTTTCCGATTCTGGTCTAATTGACCATCACATGTTTGACCTGAAACTCTTCGACCTGTGACGGCATCACCGAATCCAATACTTCGATATAAGCCTAATTTTCATCAGTACCATTTTTACCAGAAACTTTAGTCTCATAAACTCTACCTATACGGTGTTTATAATCCATTTTCATCTGGCGATTTCCATCTTTCACAATTTTGTTTGTATTATTTTGTCCTGTGTCTTTTTGGCCTAAGCCACTGTCAGTTCCAGGACGTTCAAGACGACTATACCGCCAATTTTTACCTAATTTATTTCGACTTTTGCCCTTTCGACTTGAACTTATTTCGCTTTTGTTGTTATGAGCTTGAGCTTGGTAACCCAAGAGACGCCGATGGCTAAGTCCATTAGATCTTTTTTGCCTATGGCCATTTCGAATTGCGCCATTTTTACTTGTAACTTTTTCGTTTGAACCTGTTCCATCTACCAGTATGTCCTTAACATGTACAATATGTCTGACTTTATCTAACAGACGTGAGCCGTTTGGACCTGGGTTTTTTCTTCTTTCGCCATTTTGACTAGAAGCATTTCGGCTAGGACCATTTCTTTTTTTAACGTTATGAGCTTGAGCATGCCAAATTAGATTAAATCGATAGTCGCTGAGTCCAATGGACCGTTTCCGTCTCTGAACAACGCCATTTTTGCCTTTGTAAAAACCGTTTTCACCTGATCCCTTACGTCTTCGACCTTTTCGACTGACAGCATTTTGAGCTGGAACTTTTCGGTTTAGAATTTTTCGAGTCTCGCCCTTTCGACCACTTTTATGATCTGGACTATTTCTTACTTGCCCATGTAGATCAACCCCACTGTTACGAACTTCATGTTGTGAACTATCGCGAGTGCCTGTGGCATTTTGACCTGAGTAGTCTGGGTCGTTAGGACCAAATTTCCTTCCATCACCGGGTACGTCAGTTCCCTGTTCGCGGGTTGTAGGAGTTCGTTTATAGTACTTGGTGATGAATGATCGAATGCGCTTGCGGACGTCACTGCTCTTCGTTGGGTAGGTCCTAATGGAACCATGACACTCCCCTTTATATACCACACGCCAGTCTGGAAATTATCACGATTAAAATTTTAAGATTTACACAGAGCGTGGATGAATTTATTTCTTTATAAAAGCTTACACAACATTGAGTAATGCAAACAAACAAGAGGGGAAAATACATAAATAGGTGCAGAATTGAAACAGAAAGAAAATTCTTACCTAATTCTTCTTCTGAAGACAAGAATATGTAACGACAATTAGGAATCGGGTGGGTAGGCTCTAGTATAATCTATACCTATAAAAAAGTAACGTACGTGACTGACTGACTGACAGACTGACTGAAAGACAGGCAACGCACAGCCTAAATCACAGGACCTAGAGACTTGAAATTCGGCAAACAATATGTTGTGTTGAGTATCCTAAAGGTGCACTAAGAAGGGATTTTTCGAAATTCCCACGGAATAGGCATAACTAGCACATTTTAAAATATTTCACGGGGGCAAAGCCGCGGGGCATAAGCTAGTAAACTATAAGCAGATAAAAAACCGGCCAAGTGCGAGTCGGACTTGCCCACGAGGTTTCCGTAGAAAGATTTTAACGCTTTTCCCCAGTGTTTTAAGAAGTCCAGCGTAAGCAGAGCCCTGCTTTGCAGAGACAGACAGACAGATAGACAGTCAGACGGACAACAAAGTGATCCTATAAGGGTTCCGTTTTTTCCTTTTGAGGTACGAAACCCTAAAAACATGAAGACAATTCATCACAATTCGAAAACAACCGACCTGCAGCACCGACGCAGTCTGCGTTCCTCATGTCACAGTAGGATATGAAGCTATTGTATACATGATGCCTGTTTATAGCACACACCGCACCGTAGCTGAAAATAAGTTATCTGTTTAAGGGAATGTTTTTTTTGGTTACTGTGCTTTTTGCTAAATGTATTTTGTCATCTAGCTCAAGATACAATGACAATGCAAAGAAAAATCCGTTAAGCAGCTGGACTTGAACCAGCAACCTCGGTAATCCGTACCACGCTCCACCAATTAAGCTATACTTAACGTTGGTGTACCTAACGAATTTTTCAATGCCTTGTGTCATATTTTTATTCGGAAGATCTCTCCTCAGCGCCATCTATGAGTAGCTTAATCAAGCGGCTCACCCACTACGGAACTTCTACAGTTAAGTTCAAGTCCAGCTGCTTAACGATTTTTTTTTTTTTTTTTTTTTCTTTGCATTGTCATTGTATGTTGAATTTCATTCTATGAATGTTTCATAAAAATAAAAACAAAAATAATCAATAAATCGATTATTTTCATTGATCTAGCTCAAGATTCGATGCAGTTCCCTCCAGTACGTTCTTTCTAATGCGAGTTCTTTCACCTCCTGATACGACACAACGTCTATCTTCTTTTTCATTGGATCTAATTACTCTATCATAACTGTGTATGTGTATCTCTTTTTTGCACATAAAACATAAACAGTAACAGTAACAGTTAACACAAAAAATGTACAAAGATCACATTTGGGAAAGGGAATATGAGTAGTATATTATTGGGCATTCTGGACCACCATTCATTCGATCGGGCGAAAAATTTTGCCCTCACTCATTCGTGGTGATCCAGAAGCCCAATAATACAATGAATTGCACACAACCTACAATCAACCCAAACCCAACGGTAACCAACCTAACAGTAACCTATCAGCATTTGCGTTCAACATAACGCTCAACCTACACCTGAAATCGCATTGGGCATTCTGTTTCACCTCGCGTTCAACGCAACAGCAACTCAAACCCAACGGAACCCAACCTAACAGTGACCTATCAGCATTTGCGTTCAACATAACGCTCAACCTACACCTGAAATCGCATTGGGCATTCTGTTTCACCTCTCGTTCAACGCAACAGCAACTCAAACCCAACGGAACCCAACCTAACAGTGACCTATCAGCATTTGCGTTCAACATAACGCTCAACCTACACCTGAAATCGCATTGGGCATTCTGTTTCACCTCTCGATCAACGCAACGAATACATCAGCCCAACAGCAACTCAAACCCAACGGAACCCAACCTAACAGAATTTGCTCACACTCGAGGTTTAACGTTAACCATCTGCTCTTCTGCTCATTTTGAATAAGCATTCCATGCTTGCAACACGCGCGCATTGGTTGAATTGATCTTGAACAGATATGAAGTTTGTAAAACAAGCTCAGAGCTTGCAGTTGGAGGTTGTTTGTTCAGATCGCAACAATCGTAGTTTTCGTCACGGTGAACTTTTACCCGACACAATTCGCTGTATAATTTGCGGTCCTTCTAATTGCGGTAAAACTAATTTAATTGTCTCTCTTCTACTACATGAACAAGGACTACGCTTTCAAAATATTTACGTATATTCAAAAACACTTTTCCAACCGATGTACCAATTTTTAGAAAAAATATTGATGTTGGTTCCATCAGTTAAATTTCAAAAATATCGCGAAAATGATGAAATACTAAGCCCGCATGAAGCTGAGAACAATTCAATTATCATATTTGATGATGTTGCATGCGAAAATCAAAATAATATAAGGGATTACTTTGCAATGGGAAGGCATAAAAATATTGACAGCTTCTACTTAAATCAAACTTACAGTAAAATACCTAAACAATTAATAAGGGACAATGCTAACTTAATCATCCTTTTTAAACAAGATGAAGTTAATTTACGTCATGTTTATGACGAGCACGTTGGAACTGATATGTCTTGGTCACAGTTTCGGGAAATGTGTGCAAAAATATGGAGCTTACCTTTTAGCTACTTGGTTGTAAACAAGGATTGTGCTAGAAATTCAGGATGTTATAGAATGGGATTTGATACATTTATCGTTTTGGATTAACCGTGTTACTTAACCAGTTTCATTTTCAAGAAACTTTTATTGCATCATGGGAATCCATCGAGATCAGACATGAATCATAAAATAAACACAGAGAAAACTTTAAAAGAAAAAGTACTTCAGTCTGCCGATGCTGTCAAAAAGAAGGTTAAACTACTTCGTGATATGAAAAATAACAACAATATGATTTTGGAATCAGTCTTTAAACCAATAACAGACCCGCTTAATGAAATGGTTAAAAGTAACGACAATAAATACTATAACACTAATGAAACCGATTTTGATGAAGACATATTTAAGTGGCAAAAGGCGCCAAAAACATTAAAATTTAGTCCTAATGAAGGGAAGAGAAGTAGTATTAATAATCAAACAATCGTACGAAATTTTTCCGAAACGACTTCAAATAATGATGATGGGGTATCAAATAGAGACGAAAACAGACAAGATGGTGATGATGACATGTTATGTGAAAGTGACAACAATGATGTCTTGGAATCAACAAATGATACTTCATTTAAGACTACCGGTTCATATGCATCTCCTCGCGAAGACCCTGCATGGCAAAAACAATACAACACCGACTTGGACATTCCTTTTGGCATACGAACAGAACGCGATAAGCTTATGTTAGGATCTTGTTTAGTTTCCGTTAGTGGCGAAAAACTCAAAGTAAATGGACGTACTTACAATTTAACACCAGGTTTATATGATTTGTTATTTAAGAAGTTGCCTGATTTAGGTATCATAACTGAAGACGATAAACGTTATTATAAAATGTTGCTACTAGAAACGAATGTCCATAGACGAGATTTTGATCCCAATAAACCAATAAAAAGTAACAAAGGTCAGAAATATTTATACATTATAAAACCGCTTTTCAAATTATCGAAACAACGTTCAATAAGCGAAGATTTATGTACTTACGGCAAAGGACTACCAACAATGAAAAAAGTTAAAAGAGATGTTTCATATGTCTATTGGGATAATCCAAACGAATTAGTTGAAAGATTGAAATTACTCATTGCTTCCCGTGATGCCGGTAACACAGGATTAGACAATGAAATAATATCAATTGTAGAAGAACTTCGTGAAGCGGGCTTGGTTAATCAATGATATATAAAACTAGTATTTTACTTTTACCATCAGTCGAAGCCGGAAATTTGATGATACATAAGTGCATAAAAATAAGAAGTAAAAATGAACATAGACAAATTCGGTCATCATGTTCATAAACGTTTGCGTGTATGTGAAGTTTTTGAACTTAACAATAAAACTTTGCTGCGTTCTGATGATGGCGATTTCGATCTACAATCATCGCGATTAAAGGGGGTAGCGGATCCTTTGACACCCAATGATGCAGCTAATAAGCAATATGTCGATCAGCTCGTCCAGGACACTTACGAGAAGAAGCATCTAGATTCTTTATTTAAAACTATAAATTCTCAAATTCATCAGCTTGCAAATCAGTTGAAAATAAACTTTTATACAAAAAGGGACATAGACAATATTTTAAGTAATTTCAAAGATGACAAAAGAACAAGTCGTGAATGAAATCCATAGATCGGCCCGAAAAAATTTCAAGCGTCGCGCAGTTATATTAAAAGGAATTGATGATTTGTGGCAAGCAGATTTAATTGACTTACAGAATTTACATACTGTAAATAAGGGATATAAATACATTTTAGTTGTTATTGACACATTTTCAAAGTACACGTGGTGTATTCCTACGAAATCTAAAACTAAAACAGAAGTAAAAAATGCATTTGAACTAATTATCAAGTCGACCAAACGAATACCTAGAAACTTACAGACAGACTTTGGAAAAGAATTTTACAATAATCAATTCGATTGTTATGTGAAATCCTTAAAAATAAATCATTATTCCACGTATTCAGTTAAAAAGGCGTCTATTGTTGAAAGGGTAATAAAAACGCTCAAGAACAAACTTTACAAATATTTCAGTTTCATCGGGAACTACAAATGGCTTGGAAAACCTTTAGATGAGATAGTTCAATCTTATAATCAAACTGTGCATAGCACAACAAAATTTAGCCCAAATGAGGTGAATTTTAATAATGAAGCCGAAGTAAAGAAAAACATTGATAAATCACAATCCAATCGGCGTTTTAAATTAAATATTTTTAATGTAGGAGATCATGTGCGTATAAGCAAGTACAAAAGCGTCTTTCATAAAGGTTATACGCCTAATTGGTCAACTGAGCTATTTACTATTAAAAAGGTGAATCACACTCGTCCTGTTACTTACCATATTGAAGACCAACGAAAAAACTCAATACTCGGTACATTTTATGAACAAGAACTGCAAAAAACTAAGTATCCAGACGTTTACCTCATCGAAAAGGTAATCAAAAAAAGAGGGAAAAAATTGTATGTTAAGTGGTTAGGACTTAACGATAGCGAAAACAGCTGGATCGACAGAAATGCCATTGTATAAATATATTTAAAAACTTTCTCGCGCTAAGTCATTAACTTTTGGGATATGAAAGGAAGAGGACTTCTAAACAGTATTATTAATCACTTACCGTTTGAACTGCACTTACCTGGCTACAATTATTGCGGACCAGGCACAAAATTGCATAAGCGATTGCAAAGAGGTGATAAAGGAGTTAATGAATTGGACAACGCGTGTATGCAACACGATATAGCATACGATAAATATTCTGACCTAACAGACCGACATCGTGCAGATTTTGAACTCTATAAAATGGCTAAACAAAGATTGAAGTCAAAAGGTGTTGGAAAAGGAGAAAAACTTGCGTCTTGGATAGTTAGCAAAGTGATGAAATCTAAAATGAAAGCTGGTGCAGGGATAAAATCATTTAAGCATTTTGTTTCTAAGATAAGTACTGAATTGAAAAAAAAACAAATCTAAAAAAGAAGGCACTGCAGTCAGTCGAGCTTTTGCTGCAGCGAGTAAAGTATTTCTTAATAACAATACGAGTAAAATGAGAGTTCCTCGATTAATACCGATTCCTAAAACTGGAGGTATATTGCCACTAATACCTATTTTCGCGGGACTTTCTGCGTTAGGGTCATTGGCAGGAGGAGCTGCTGGGATCGCTAAAGCTGTTGGTGACTACAAAGCTGCAAAAAAGAGCTTATCCGAATCAGAACGTCATAATAAAATGATGGAATCTATTGCATTAGGTAAAGGGTTGTACATTAAACAGTATAGAAATGGAAAGGGTTTGTGTTTAAAACGATTAAAAAACTAAATAAAAGGCTACCCAGACGTGCTCTTACAAATGTTGATATTTTAAAACATTCAACAGATATTCCTTATTTTCGTGGTGTTTACATGAGAGACAAATTGCCAAACCGTCCAAAAAGAGTAGAATGTGCAATCGTAAATTTAGATAGTTCTAAAAACCAAGGGACTCACTGGGTAGCCTATGTCAAAGATAATAATCATTGTGAATATTTTAATAGTTATGGTGATCTTCAACCGCCGCTAGAATTAATAAAATATTTGAAAAATTATAATATTTCATACAATTATAATATTTATCAAAAATTCGATACTGTTAATTGCGGACATTTATGTTTAAAATATTTAAAAAAATATTGGAATAACCGTTTAAATATCTCTGAACAATAAATAGCTTCTCATTCTCACGATGTCTTTCACTTTGTCCATAACGGGATCCTCCTCTACCCTGATTACGAATCACTCGCCAGCTCTTCAACTAGATGGTGAATATGAATGCGGGTTGCTATACTTGTCGACATTTAACTCGATACCTAATATTGACAACCGAAATAATAAGTTTTATTATGGTGATAACGAAGTAGTAGAAATTCCTGAAGGGTCATATGAACTTCAAGATCTTGATGATTATCTTAAAAGACATCTCCAAGGTTGCACCTTTACACTGACATGCAATAATAATACGCTAAAAACATCTATATTGTGTTCCAAAAACGTCTATTTTAAAAAACCAAATTCGATTGGTAAGTTACTTGGTTTTGGAGAAGAAACAGTTCAGGCGAATATATTAACTGAGTCCCCTTTTCCCGTGTCCATTCTGTCTACAACTATAGTACGAGTTGAATGTGACATCGTGAGCGGGTCATTTATAAACGGAAAACCTAGTCATATAATTCATGAATTTGTGCCAAATGTACCGCCTGGTTACCGGATTATAGAAACACCTAAAAATGTTATATATTTTCCTGTTACTCAAAACAGCTTAAACGCTCTTATAATAAGAATACTGGATATAAACGATAATTTAGTGAATTTACGTGGCGAAGAGATTCAGATATATTTACATCTCAGAAAAAAATGATAGACTTTAATAAATGTACGGTCTCAAACAGCAAAGCCGTTAGTGCTCATTGTGCTATCAAGAAAAGAAGACCTAAAGGACAACTAACGAAGGAAAACAAACAGTTTTTAAAAAACATAGGATTATTAAAATGAGTATACTAAACTTATCAGACTCCTTTAGCTTTGATAGCACGATTGAAAGTTTCGAATATCATTCGTATAAACCGTACGTAACAAGTTTCAATTTAAATGATGAAATCCGTATACCTATCAACCAGCAAGATCTATACGTATTACCATCAGCGAGTACTTTATACATAGAGGGTACTATAGAAGTATTCAACAGAGAAACAAAAGCGAAGGTGTCCAGTGTTCATTTTACAAATAACCCTATACTTCATTTATTTCAAGATATTCGATATGAGCTGAATGGGATTGAAATAGATAAAATTAAAAACGCTGGGGTCACAACAACAATAAAATCTCTTGTGTCGATGAATGAACTTGAATCATCGATGTCAAAGTTATGGGGCTGGGATGTTGATGGCACAAAAATTACGCATGGATCATTTTCTGTGTCAATTCCTTTAAATAAGATTCTTGGCTTCGCAGAGGATTATAACAAAATTATTATTAACTGTAAGCATGAACTTATTCTTTTACGATCCAATACTAATTTAAATAGCGTAAAACTGAACACAAATGAGTATATAGGTAACATAACTATATCTAAAATAGTATGGCGCATGCCGCACATTAAGGTTTCTGATCGTGAAAGATTAAGTTTGCTTAAATATTTGGAAAGAGATCGAGCTATTCAGGTAGCATTTAGGAACTGGGATCTGTACGAATACCCGCTTTTACCTAAAACATCAAAACATTCTTGGGCCGTCAAAACTTCGTCTCAAGTTGAAAAACCTCGATATGTTATAATTGGATTAAAAACAAACAGGAAAAATGTTGCTGATAAAGATATATCGCGTTTTGATCATTGTAATTTGCGTGACGTTAAAGTTTTTTTAAATTCAAATTATTTTCCTTATGAAAACTTGAATGTCAGTTTCTCGGCTCAAAAATTTGCTATATTATATGAACAGTACGCTAAATTCCAACAGTCTTATTATAACCGCAGCCAAGCACCGTTGTTGAATCCCCAAGACTTTATAAATAAAGCACCTCTGTTTGTTATCGACTGTTCTCGTCAAAATGAAACCTTAAAAACGGGTTCAGTCGATGTGCGGATTGAATTAGAGTGTGACACAGATATCCCTGACAATACCGCGGCTTATTGTCTTATTTTGAATGATAGTATTATAGAATATAAGCCGTTGACCAATATAACAAAGAAGATATCATGAAACTAGACCATCTATTCGTAGATGTTCAGGGGTTTAAATCATCTAAAAATGAATTTATTATTAAAGAATTTGCATACAGTACCTATGAACACACGCAGGCGTATTTAATAAAACCTCCATATTCATTTTCTACGTTATCAGAAAACGAAAAAAGGCATGTGAAATGGATAGAGAGAAACCTTGGCATTATGTGGCGTGAGGGGTATATCGACCACAGAGAATTTAAGAGAATGATTCATAATTTCTTGGAAGGCAAAAAAATATATGTAAAAGGTTTTGAAAAAATTAAGTGGATTAATGATTTATGTGCTGATTGTACTGTAATAGACTTGGGAGAGAAAGGTTGTTCTAATTTTCAATTAATGTATAAAAAGTATTGTATCGACAACAGCTCTTATAATTGTCTACATCATAAAAAAGCTTGTGCCTTAAAAAACGTTATATGTCTTAAAAAATATTATTTCGATATTATGCATATTTAACATTGTAATAAATTATACCTAATTTTCAAAAATAAATATTTACGTTTAATCATTTTTTTTATTTTTCAACCCAGTCAAAATTAGTTATCATTTATTTTGAACGAAGACTTTTTATATTAACCCATTTTTAAATAATTGAATTTGTTTGTTTAAAAATATGAAATAAATGATAACGATTCATACCTGTGGCTAATAATAGTGTTAATCTATTTAAGCGATATTTACTGAAAAGATTTTTCTTGTGCATTTAATCATGATAATTTTATCTTCGTTTGAATTATTGCTTTATTGACATACTTACAAAAAAAATCTTTCCTGTTGACGTATCGCTTAATCAAAGGAATAAAACAAGAAAATTGTTGACCATATTTATTTTCAAAATTATATACAAAAACAGTAAAAACATTAATAACTAACACTATATCCGCACAACTTCTTGGATATCTTATTTATTACACTTTCTGTACTGTCTATTATCTCATCGTATCCGTCACTTGCCACATACTGCGCACTGAGCATAACGTTTTCACCGGTTTCGTCGTTTTGATCCGACGCGGAGTCACTTATGTTAATTATTTGGATTTTGACAAGTCTGTTCCCCTTAGTTGCTTCATTGTTTATAACGAACGACGGCGGGTGACCTCGTACACTTCTCTTTACCACTTTGTTTAGCCTTAGTTTTGGTTTACTAGACTTGGTTTTCGTTTTGGCACTTGCAATTTTTTTTACAAATTCACTGACTTCTTCTTCTTCTTCTTCATCTTCTCGGAATCCTAATGGACCCTGTGCATATTGCGAAAACATGATTTGAGTGTCTTGCGTTCCTTCCATATTCTGAAACAAAAGAAATCAAATAAATAAACGCATCTGGCAACACATATGAGCATTTTCATACGCTTACAAAACAATAATAGCAACTAAATAATACGAATAAATATTAAATAATGCCAATTTTACTTACCGAATCGGGAACGGATCAGCTCGTCTTAATTTTCAAAACTTTGGAACGACTTTACTCAGTTATGAATGTAGAGTGCAGAATGATAACTTACTATAACAGCCGCTATTTATAATTACAGTAATTTCATGCGTCAGCAAATTAAATTAACACGCGCTTCGGAGCATGCGGTGCATACCGCCGCGCTGCTTAATGCCGATCAAATTACAACGACACGTAAGGACTTGTTATAATTGGTACCAAATGCAATAAATGTGAATAGGTATATTTCACGTGTCAGCAAATTACCTTAGCACGGGCTGCATGCCGCCGCGCTGCTTAAGACACGTAAGGACATGTTTTAATTGATACCCAATGCAATAAACGAGGATAGGTATTATTTGCCTGTTCAATAGAACATGATTTTACTTACCATTATCAAAATATTACATTTAAAATTAACCCTGAGCTTTTTGATGACGGAAAACATCGTCAGGAAACCTCCGAAGCGAGAAAACTCAATTTTAACTCAAGTAAAATGTGTTTTCAGTCGGTATCCTCGCAGTCTATATATACTTAGGTGGGTGAAAGAAAAAAAGAAAACAAATGTTAATAACACTTCATATTTATTTATTAAAAAAAAGAACAAACCATACAATTTACAAATCAATGTGTAATTATAAAAAATAAAGTACTTAATGATAATCTACTTATTTGGTACAGTCAGCGTCAAAAGTCGCTCATCTGGTCGTAGAGCGAAAAGGTACAAAAGTGATGAGCGGCTTTTGACGCTGACCCTACAACATACATAATTATAATTTTACAATAACGTAAGTACTCAACGTATTTTATTTTATTAAACACATTCTAATTTTTTATGACCCATTGGGCGCCTACGAAATAAAATTACAGCTCGAGGAAAGGTCGCTTAGATAACTACTGTACTAGAAAATAGACTCATGTCCCCAAGATTTGGTTGAAATTTTGTCTGATAATATATGTCGTTTATCGTCTTTGTTAGATAAAGCAACTTTATTGACAGATTGAGTGAAGATCTCGTGCCTAATCGATTTAAATAATATGTGTTTTTTCCGAACTATTTTATCATTGAATAACACATCCCGATAATCATTTAATGTTAACTCTTGAACTGCTGGTTTTTTTATTCCTTTAGCCTTTTTGATAAGAGATTTATCACTTTTGATACAGTATAGTTTAGAACGTAACCCTATAAACTCGGTAATAAGTTCTCCTCCTAACTCATCTTTGAATAACCCAGGAATCTTCTTGTTACGTAAAGGTATTTGCAAATAATTTACAGGGTTATAATTGCTTGTGTCAAAAAAGTTTAATAAAATATTTTTTAAATCACTGTAAAAGTCTGCAGTTTCGATTTTGTAAATAAAACTGTCGGTATCAGTGTAGCACAGAGTAACTTGATCTTGGTAGTGTTTTTTTATCACCGTGTAGTGAAATTGGTACATATGACTTTTAGAAAGTTCTAATACAGAGAATCCTACGTAGATTGGTTTATCTAAAATTACTTTTTCAGGCTTCATTTGTACGACAACCAAATTTTCAGACAACACTGTTGCACTATGGAAATTCGGTTTGGCAATTAATTTGTTAGCACAAGTAAACTTTTTTGTTTTGTTTTATTTTGACGGTCGTACCACTTATTTACTAATTTGACGTCAACTCGCCGCTCACTGTCTTCAAGAGTTTTCCCAAAAACTGAGTTATTCATTAATTTAAAAAGGTCTTGTTGGAAAGGAGTAGTAGCTTTTTTCTCAGTTCTGTATTTAAATGAATATACTGTTTTAAGAATGGACTTTGACGAAACCTTATAACGCGATGGATTTTATCAAGAGTTAAGCCGTTGCGTAAACATGTTTTCAGATGGACGTAATGAATGACGTATTCGTATTTGTTATATAAATTTGGGATCAATTTGGTCGTTTTTCCTCCTGGAGGAATAAATTTTTGTGCGCAAAATGGATAGTCGTTATGGTTATGGTGTAAATTTTCCGGATATAGCAAGTCAACTTCCAGAATAAATCCAAATGGAGCATCATCTTCGACAGACAAAATATCTAGTTGGGCAATTTCATGATGATCTAGAAAACTAAAATTAGACATGGGCAACGATTGACACATACTGTAACCATATAAGTTATTGCAATCGATATATACTAAAAACGAGTCTGGTTTATTCGTGTCATAAGTTTCCATGTACTTATTATTAGCCTGAGCATATCTGGTCGAACACATGCAAATACCACCTCTTATTCCTTTTTGTATGAGTCGAATTATTTCTAATTCGGATATCAATTCAAGCTTAACTCCGGTTTTTAATAACATAGCATCAAACGATAAGCTTGGAGCAGTTAAATAGAATGCCGGATCTAAATGATAATTTAACTTGCAAATGAACCGAAAGTTCTCAAAAATATCTGATAAAAGCAACACATCAGTTTTTAGGTAAAGATCAGTATATTCTCCCATATCTTTGATTTTAAATTCGGACCATACAGATTGCGCATGTGCGTAATCTGAATCGCTTATTTGTTCGTTGGAAAGAGAATTAAAAAACAAGTTCTGTGATGGAAGCTCGGTCTCTGTAAACTTATCCCAGCTCGACATATAATCGTAAGGATAAATACCTTTGCGAGTTAATAATTTATTTTTTTTAGTTTCAGGATAAAACTTGTTCAAGTGAATAAAATCATCTTTATGTAAACCATTCGCTAATTTTTCCAAGCTTGTTCCTAAAAATTTAAAAGAGTCTACAAATCGAATTTGTGCATACTTTTGATCTGAAATCCACAAAAACTTAGTGAACGAAATATAATTTTCTTTATTTTTTGGGATTACTTTCACAGGCCCTGAACATTTACTAAGTTCCTGTATAAACAAATGACAATCGTAACCTGCTAAGTTATGAAAGAAAACAGGGACCAATTTAGGAACGCGAAAGCGCAGATTGCAGTACTGGTGCGCGGCACCGCGATAACGGCCTGTTAGATGACAGTGATCTCTTACTTTGTCTGCAAACAATAAACCTTTACACATATGACAATTTTTGGCACGTTCATGAGCTAAAGAATCTTCTACAGTAAATATCATGGGAATTTCTTTTTCTAAAACGTTATGGATGTCTTTAATATGTCTATATAAATAATCTACGAATTTCTGAGCACAATCTGGCCCTCGGTATTGAACAAAACGATTAAGTTGCTCATCATAAGAGCAAATTATATGGTACGCGAAAGCGGCTGGTAAATGTATTTGTTTATTTGTAGTAAAACTACTGTCAGTGTTAGGTTCACAGTTCTGATAGGGTTTAAGGATTGTCTCAAAGTCAGCATACACGACAAATGGAACGTCTTGTTTTCGTTCAAAATGCTTAAATTCGAGATAGGTGCCTTTCTCCGGAAGTACCGTAGCAACCCCACGACAAACGTGACTATTGAAACCGTGTTCAGTTTGAAAAAATATCAGACAGTCTTCGCAGAAATAAAGCTTAGCATGATGTTTGGTAATCTGACCGCGAGCAAGACGCGGTAAATTAGTAATCAAAACATAATGCGACTTATTACCGCGTTCGATTAAAAGTAAATTGATTCGATGTTTCCTTTTATATTGCGATCTGTATAGAGGTCCTACAAGAGTTCGGTTGTTTTTTAAAGAATATACGTTAATACTGATATCAATATTGTGATGCTCAAACGTAATGATATCGGCTAAAGTGACAGGGAAACACATATTATCAAGTTTTAATACGTCTTTAAAATGAGGATAAGATGATAGACGCTCGCGATGGTTTTGACATGGGTAAAGAGCAGCAACAACACACCAGAGAAAACAATAATTATCATGATTTTGAATATTAATGCAAGCTTTTTTATTTTTTATTATCTTAGGTAAGTCTATGTAAGATGACGCTTTCAATGGTTCATACTTATTTATGTTAACTTCTAAATACAAATTAGATAAGAAAGTCCAACCAGAATCGCGCTCCTGAAATTCTTCGATTTTTTTCTGTATACTAATAATTATTGTGTTTAAAAGCTCTTCGAATTGATAATTTTGATGTATAGGAAAATTTTTCGTTGCAAAAGATTTCATTTCCTGCTTGTAATCTTTAAACAAAAGAAAATCGCCAAAATATTCGAAATTTACTTTGAGGGACACATGTTTTTTAAGCGAATTTTCCAAATTTTTTTGCATTTTAGGTTTTGCTGTAATCAAAAATGATTCAGGTAAACAAGACTTCAGCTCATCAGTTGCCATTATTCTATAAGATGCTATGCGACCTTTAAAAGCAGACGAAATTTCAACAACCTCATCGTTTAAATTTACACCCGAATTTTTTCTATGCTTATTACTTCTAAGGTGCCCTACCCACTTCCTGCTTTCTACTGTAATTGAACACTGAGTGCAAAAGGGCATATTTTATGTAGCGACTTTGCTTAAGCTGTAATCCTGGTTTTATATGTTGAATACACAATTTGATAGTTTCAATTTTAATCAAATAATAAAAAGAGACAACCTGCAGTATCCGTTAAAAGCAAAAATAAAAAGTACTAAATTAGTACTTACTTAGTATCGTTACAATAAATTTGACGTTAGCGTCCTTGAAAAGTACATTTATCTTTTTTACAAATTTTTGCTATGCCCTCCATTCAACAGTTTTATCATCGATTTGCGCCCTTAAAGTAATATCGTTAAAACCGTTTAAATTATGGTTTCATAATAAATCGTTAAGTTTAACACATTTATTAAAAATTACTTGATACACAATTTGGTGCAGTTTAAATTTTATTCAAATAAGTAATAAATAGAGACAACCTGCAGTATCTGTTAAAATCAAAAAAGTACCTACTAAATTAGTACTTAGTATCGTTAGAATAAAATTTGACGTTAGCGTCCTTGAAAAGTACATGTATCTTTTTAATAAATTTTTGCAATGCCTCCCATTCAACAGTTTCATCATCGATTTGCGCCTTTAGAGTAACGAGAGCCTTTTTCCAACGCTCCTGACGTAACTCACCGCGAATATCAGCAGTGTTGTACACCCGCAGCTCCAAGAAAAAGTCTCCGTTGAGGGTGCAAGCTCGTTTTGTTGACCCGTTCGGTACCCGGTTTATAATGGATGAATCAAGCGGATCAGTCTCAGCAGGCTTATGGTTAACAGCAACGTCTTCAGGAAATATTCCGAACACGTCAAACGGGTTTTTAGTTTCTTTTTTCTTGGGTGCAGCAGATCTGAAACATAACAGACATTAAACAATGAATAAGACAGTTGTACTTAGTTCGTCGAAATTCATTAAACAAATTACAAGAAAAATACCTTGGGGTTGACGGCTTTCTTTTTTGAGCAGGTTTTTTTATTTTTGGGATACTGACATTTGCAGCGGCAACGCTCTCCTCTGAATCAGATCTGAAATAAAAAATATGTTTTTATTACTCGACATTTAAAATAACCATATACATCGATAAAAAAAGAAAAAAAAAATACCTTTTTTAAATGAAAAAAGTAGACAAACAATATTTAAGTAAATATGTACCCAGCTGACAAAATAAAAAACATGAAATATGAAAATAAATATAAAATGGCTACCTGTTTGGAGCTGAAGCTTTTCGTTTTTCAGCCGACCTTCCCACTTTTGACCGAACGGTTCCGCTGTTTGCAACACTGATGGGTTCAAACTCTGAATCAGACCTGAAAGGAAATTAAAAATATTAATGCCTGTTGGAACCCTACAAACAATATGAACCAAATGTTTTAATTTCGTTAGGAAAGTAAAGCGTTAGGTACGTTGAAATACATACTTACATTTTAATCGATGTATAAAGCAAATAAACTTTACTAACGTAGAAACTCTGCACAGCTTAACCTCTGAGCTGAAGATGTAGAAGACTTGATGCACTGTGCACGTCACGTTCGAAATTGGAAAGGAACAAATTAGCCCCGCGCAAAAGTTTTAAACGAAATTATTTGCTGATTTTACTAAATGAACTAGGGCTGTCGCATTCCAAATCACAATTGTGTATTATGCTTATGTGCACATAACAGTTCTTTATTTTACATTATTTAATTCTCGACGCGATGGAAAGAGGAACGTTATGAATTTGTCTATCTGTCTGTTGGTAAATCTGCCTACTTCGTATTCCACATATGCATGTATTCAAGATACCAAAAAACTAATCGAGAGTGAGTTGTAAGCTTTTTTTAATTTACTTTTTTAATTTTTTATTTACTTATTTATTTTTTATTTATTTATTTCTCACCAGCTAAATTAAGGAATTACCTAAATATTAGTATTTCAGTAATTGTAGTAATCATTATTTCTTTTAAGAACATTTATATTCGCATTTAATAGAGGTACCCATTAATTGTAAATTTATCCATTGATCATTGTCAACCCTACACCTTTATAATATGAATATTATTTCGCAACCACGCTTCATACATGCACCGCATTTGTATGTCAGCAAAAAGACGCCGATCGCACTGTGTGTCACATTACAACTTGATAACGTTGCGCAATAAAATTGGCTAATACCTAATTGGTAACATTTTCATGCTCAGTTCTGTACGTTAAAATTATAACGGAAACTGAAAAAAAACCTCCTCAGATCGTTCAAATAGCCTCAGTATTAACCGACTTAATTACTAAGTTAATGGGTAAGGTTAGTAATTGGTTAGCTCACACAACCAAATATCATCTTACCTCACCTAGTAAGACGAAGATTTAAACTTAGGTAAAAACGTGTTCTAACTGTAATGTTTGCTACTTTACATCGTAATTATAAATACACATACAATTGTTATTTCCTAATACGAAAACAAACATTGTCTTGTTACAGGTACAAACAGGTATAAACCTTTTTCAATTTGAACACAAAAATAAACAATTCCTATATTATTAACATTTTCGCTTCAAAGGTCAATATCTTAGAAACGGTTGAACCGATTTTGATAAAACAAGTCTAAGAACCATTGTTAGAAAACCTGTTAAATGAAAAACCGCATTTAAATCGGCTCATTCATTTAGGAGCTATGGTACCACAGACAGACACACAAAAATCTAGGTACAAATTCTAGCGCACGATGTCAAAGTTTAACATAAGCGCTGTCTGTGGGTTAAGCACTGAACTAAGTAGGTGTAAGTAATGATTTAAGTAAGTACCTTTGATGTACTGGTTTCGTATAGAATACAAATGGTTTCGAATAATTTCGATAGATGTCATCACCGCCTTGCATGTTAAGAACAATAAACCTTAGCGAGCGCGCTCGCTACGTAATTTGATCGAGTACCTAACTTACACTACAATGTCTTCGAGTTGAAATGACTTAAGTACATAATCATGTATATCACTTTACAACTCGTTTCTGATCAAACTTTATATTCTAGTCAGCAAGACAATTTTTACGTCAACATGATAAAGTGATATAAGTTATTTAGAAAGTGTGATAAAGTATCGCGGTCTCACAGATGGAGTTGTTCTACATTAACTTCAATTAAATCACACTATTTGACTTAGTTTTAGCGATACCAATTTAAAATCGTATTTTGGTTTTCACTAGTGTAGTGAGTTACACATTTTTATGTTTTCGTAATTTAAATAATGTTTACTTAGTGCTTTATTCCAGCGTAAATTAGTTTAAACCTAACTCGCGCTAACGATGGTTTTGAGATTCGTTGATATAAATAAATCCGACATACAATTTGCCGTGTACATAAAACGCGGTCATAGCGATACATCCGAAAACGGATGCCGGGAACTAACGCGTCCTGGGTGACCCGACCTTGTCTGTGGAGTCTGATCAGCTTTGCGGATGAGTTGTATACAAGCCTCGGTGGGAGGCATCCAAAACCACCACGCACACAAAAAGCGGTCATAGCGATACATCCGTAGGTGGATGCCGGGAACTAGACGCGTCCTGGGTGACCCGATCTTGTCTGTGGAGTCTGATCAGCTTCGCAGACAAGTTGTGCAAACACCTGAGTTAACCTGAGTCAAAGGCTGCGGCTTGAGACCGAGGAGCGCTCAGTGGCTTCGGCCTCGTGCATATCGGACTTGATCAACCCGGTGTGCATGGTGTACTTTTGCTTTTACTTTATCTAGCTCAAACATTATTAAACATATCTATCTATGTTAGGTTGTCAATTAGTTGAGACTTGAGTTGGACTGAAATTTAAATACATTGAATAAATTCCCGTCGGGTTGGCTTGTCGTTGAACCTCGAGTCAAAACTTCGCTCATTCGAACGAGAGGTGGATGCCCAATGCGATTTCAGGTGTAGGTTGAGCGTTATGATGAACGTGAATTCTGATAGGTTACTGTTAGGTTGGGTTCCGTTAGGTTTGAGTTGCTGTTGGGCTGATGTATTCGTTGCGTTGAACGAGAGGTGAAACAGAATGCCCAATGCGATTTCAGGTGTAGGTTGAGCGTTATGTTGAACGCAAATGCTGATAGGTCACTGTTAGGTTGGGTTCCGTTGGGTTTGAGTTGCTGTTGCGTTGAACGCGAGGTGAAACAGAATGCCCAATGCGATTTCAGGTGTAGGTTGAGCGTTATGTTGAACGCAAATGCTGATAGGTTACTGTTAGGTTGGTTACCGTTGGGTTTGGGTTGATTGTAGGTTGTGTGCAATTCATTGTATTATTGGGCTTCTGGATCACCACGAATGAGTGAGGGCGAAATTTTTCGCCCGATCGAATGAATGGTGGTCCAGAATGCCCAATAATATACTACTAATATGCATACAAAATTTCAAAAATCGATACATCAATATTCTGAAATTAGGTAAGTATTCGGACGTTAGATAGGTATACCATCGTTAGGTAAATCAATTTTCTCTACACATATATCATATGTCCTCTATAATGCGTTCAGAAACCGTAGAAAATGACCAGCATTGCAGCACGACGACGCCTTCGTGACCTTCGCCTTCTGAACCCATCTTAGAGTACTTATAATATATGTGTAGATAAAGTAATGTATGCAACTCTACATAATTAGGCCTTAAAACACTCGTGTGATCCTATTATGAAACGAGGCGAACATTATGTAGCAGTTGCATAAACTACTATTACCTATTCTATCCAGATTATGTAACCCTGTTATAAGTTTTTACTTAGAGTTCATTTCGCAGCCACGTGCAAATTACTGGATGGAAATTAATTATAGTGTCATTCTATGGAACATGCTAACGATGTAAACAAACCGTCATACTGAAATTGTCTCTGAATGATGATTTTACTATGGCGGTGTGTTTACATGGTTAGCAAGTTCCATGACACTTTACTTAGTTATGCGCTGAAACTATAATTATAACAATCATTTAGAAGATAGTGGCACCCAAAACTGCAAGTTAAAAAATGTAAAAGCCACCAAAATATCATCATCATCATCATCAGCCTATCTACGTCCCACTGCTGGGCACAGGCCTCCTCTCAGAATGAGAGGGATTGGGCTACATAGTTCCCACGCGGGCCCAGTGCAGATTGGGAACTTCACACACACCATTGAACTGCTTCGCAGGAGTGTGCAGGTTTCCTCACGATGTTTTTCCATCACCGAAAAGCTCATGATAAATTACAAATGTAATTTCGCACATAAATTCCGAAAAACTCAAAGGTGCGAGCCGGGGTTTGAACCCACGACCCTCTGCTTGCGAGGCGATAGATAATCCATCCAAAAGAAACCGAGCCTCAAGTGTTCCGTCCATTTGGGCCATTGATATACAAAAATAGACAGATACGCCACCGTTTCACTGCGCGCGGACATGCAAATATGTGATTAAGTGATTCGGTGACTTAGTATCTCTTGATGTTTGACATTATGTCAGTCTAATGACAGCTAATGAGTGAGGCATTTTGTCAGTGCTGAATAGGTGCGTAGCCTATCTTTAATCATTACAAAATCCAGTTAATAAAATACTTACTTTACGTACATTCTTGGACATAAAACTCCGCAGACCTTGTAGTCGCGTCGAGTGGTAGCAATGCGAGTGGTTCCCGGCCAGTACGGCGCAAACCCAACGTTGGGTCTGTAGCCCATGTCGATCTCGTAGGAGTTGGGCACTTTGGGAAACGTACTGGAATCAATATATAAAATTAATAAATATCACGGGACAATTATTGATACCAAACCAATTGACCTACTCCCAAACCAGGCAAAGCCTGTAGTGTGGATAGGTACTAGATAACTGACAAACATACTTATATAGATAAATATATACTTAAATACTTAAACACCCAAGACCCGTATTCATCGTACAAACACCTGCCCCGACCGGGGATCGAACCCGGGACCTCAAGCTTCATAGTCAGGGTCTCTAACCACTAGGCTATCCGGTCGTCAAAAATTTTATTATAAATTAATAAAAAAAATAAAAATATTATCAGATCATTATAAATCCATATATCGTTAGTGACAATGGTTCTGCTTACGAACTATATTAGTGACTAAATAATAAATACCGTATCATTACTTTTATGTCACTGAAATTAATTGAGTCATGTAATGGAATAATTTGTACAATAATTATAAAATGTCAGTGTAATGAACCACAATTGAATAAAATAAAATAATTTGGAATAAAAATTAATGCCAACAACAATTTTGTACCAATGATATAACATTGTAGCGACACCTTTAATTTGTAAATTTTATGTGTATAGCAGTATTAGTTATTATTAGGTTGGCTTCCGGTTTCCGCTGGAGCTGACAGAAACCGCGCATGCGCGAGCCCTCTTCGTCGTTGGCTCTCGAGCTGTATGTGACGGTTTTAGGCGCTCCAGTGAATGTTTATTTTGTACATAATTTTACTGTAAATAAATAGTGTATATAGTGTGTGAGTGTTTTGTTTATATTACTTTGAACGTATCCCACAACATTAATAATGCAATAAATAACAATAATAATAACATACCCAACACTTATTTTTTGACATGCAGCTCTACCCAAGCATTCAGGATGGGACTATCAGGCCTGTCTGCAATGACCTTCAGTATGCTGTTGGAACTGGCCCGAGCCCGGCCCATCAGGGATTCTACCCGCTTCCGTCTGATGGCGTAGAAATCATCCGTGCGCTCTTCGCAAACATCCCCGACGCGCTACAGAATCGGGGCAGCCCCAACAGCACCCTGAATGCATTGTTGTATTGAACCCAGAAGGCATTATAAGCTTTTTGCGTGTAGTTGACCCACAGACTGCTTGTATAAAATACTTGGCAAAACGCCTTAAACAAAGTAATCTTCACTTGTTTCGAGCAGCGAAAAAATCTACGCGCTAACATGTTACTTCGCACTGCTAGTGCCCTTCGTTCCCGTTCTATGTCTAAATCATCCTTTAGGTCTGTAGTTACAATATGCCCCAGGTACTTGAATTGCGATACCCTATTCAATACAATGCCATTAAGTGTTAAAGGTGTGTGTATTAATATTAATTTATTTCAAGTAATTCACAACTCATGACATTAAATCATTTACATACAAACATGAACTTATTACCAATTTTATAATTTTAGCACAAGGTATGCGCCTGTCACTGCAATGAAGCATACAAGAGGCAGGTCCACTCACAAAGGAAAGAAGACGTTAACGCGCGATTTCCCGTCTGCCAAAATGTTTGCATTAAGCCTGTGCAAAATGCACAGGGTCTATTAATTGCGTGCGTGTTTTTGGCATTTGTGTGACATTTTGGTTTTAGTATTAGTTAGGAACCTAACAAACATAAAATCAGCGTAGACGTGTAGGTACCTAAAGCCGGAGCAAAAAAAAATAGGCAGGTACTGTACTAGTTTGAATATTACGACTGATATCGCTGCCGATGCGGCTGTTTGTTCGTTTGCATATTATAAGATGCTTAACAGTCAGTCAGTTTCAAAAACAGCCAATCAATTTGTATTAAAGCAGCCATTAAATTTATCCTCAAAATAATTACGTAAGCCAAGTGAAACAAAACAATAGTCAGTTAAGTGTAAAAAACAAAAAAACTCTTTAAAATTTAAATATAAATTAAAACGAACCTCGAAGCAGGACACCGACATTAAATCACACTTGCAACAATAATAACATTATTTTTCACTACTTTCACTTATCAACACCGAACTGATATTAAGTACTGTATTTTTTACAACCATTTGCAAGACAAGAATAACAGATAAGCGAGCGCTGAGTGGTAAAATTTGGAATCGTAATGTTGCCGTTTTGATAATTATTGTCTCTTTACTCTTTTAGTTATTAAAATTGAATTTCTAAACAAATGTTAATTTCTCATTTTTGTAAACTGTATCTGACATAAAAGTAGCTTAAATTATTATTTATTTTTTAATTAAATCCCGTTTTCTTTTTAATTTAGCTCATCGCCGTAATTTTAAACTTCTTGAATAATTATAATACACACATCATGGCAAAAACTTTGCATCGACAAGTACCTACGCGACATTCGCGCGGAAGTGCTGCCATCCCTCCCATAGATTACTAACTTAATAGCGGCTCCCAAGTTTGCGTGAAAAAAAGCTTCTGCAAAAGTCAACCTTATATCTAATTACGCGCAAAGTCTAATTTCAAATATAATAACCCGTTAAATTCCGGCTTACCGGGGTCTAATGCCGATTGATACAATAATGCGAAAGTGTGCAATTTTAGGCAATGAGTTACGTAAATGTGTGAGTGCACTATTCTGATATTTTCGGCCGCATTACCAACGATTATGAATGAAATCGATTTTGTGCTAGCGGTGCGTATTAGGAGTGAAATAATAAATGATTCTGCGTTTTGTTAATGCATTGTGTTGAAAAAAATGTTTGAACTTTTATTACGGGCGAGTAAGGCTACAACGAGTAAGGGTACAACGGATTATTTAGAGATGCGTTTGGTTCTTCAAAATTCTAGGGAGGCGGGAATCGGCTTGTTAGCACGCTTCGCCACTGGAACGTAATCAAAAGATACAGTCATTAAAAAAGCTATTTCCATACAAATTGCCGAAATCCGATAAACTAAAGGGTACTTGAAATTTGGTATGAAGGTAGCTCTTATAGCACAACCACTCAGAAAAGTCTAGAAATCTTAATTTTTTGTCCGTCTGTAGATTTCGTAGACCAATATAAGTTGACCCCACACTGCGTACATTTAGCTTAGGAGCAAGGCTCTGCTAACTGGACAACTAAAAACACTGGGGAAAAGCGGGAAAATCCTTGCACGGAACCCTCGTGCATGAGTCCGACTCGCACTTGCCCGGTTTTTTATGTGGTAGCCTACTGGTGTGACCTATGGCCTCTCAAGCAAAATATCGTTCACGTTTGTAATTTATCATGAGCTTTTCCGTGAACGGAAACTCGTGAGGAAATCTGCTTACTCTTGCAAATAAATTCAATGGTTTGTGTGAATTTACCAATCCGCATTAGGCGCAAGCGTACAATTTTGTTAAGATCTGGGTTGAGTTGGGTTGAGTTTTTGAGAAAAACGGAAGACCAGGATGGGTGTGTGTTGGAAGAGGATTATGTCCAACAGTGGACTAACAAGGGTTGATGACGATGATGTGATGTTAAAATCTAGAATTTAATTCCTGATTCCCGGGAATCACACAAAAAGCTGGTGCGGCGGCGGAAACGGCCGAAAATAGGAAAATGTCTAAATATCAGACTGTCGGTCTGAACCACAATTTTGGTCGGGTCCATGGGGTCCCGGCGCTTACAAGCTTATTTCAGAGTTGCAAAAACGCTTGGTGATGCAACTTGTGTCCAAAGGGCTGGCAGTTTTCTCTCTCAAAGAATCAGCGTTGCTATTCAGCGAGGCGACGCTGCCAGCCTTTTGGGCACCATGCCACGGAGATCATTATTTAGATTTTATTTAGTTTTGTTGTAGGTTAATTAGTTTTAGCTTCCATTTAAAGAATTCACTAGAACTATTGGACGTTATTGCAAATAATACGTACAAGCCAACGGGCGTCGAGTACATCTGTCTTCGATGAAACTTCATTCTGATCCTGGTCGCAGCGTGGACACCACATTTTGCAAGACTCTGGTTCCCCGAGGAACAGCCAGCGGTCGGATCGAACTGTGGCTTCGTGACATTTGCAGTACTTCCTGTGGTGTACAACACTACAAGAATTGGTATGGTTAGCTGAATGAACTGGAATATGGTACCCTGCTTATTTGTGGCCAATAATGTCTTCAAAATCGCGAACACAGCTTGGATTTCATATGAACCGCATCACCAAAGAATTACGCTTTTCTGTTTTTTCATCAGACTAAACTGGAGCGAACATACAATGACAATGCAAAGAAAAATCCGGTAAGCAGCTGGACGAAAGCATTGTCATTGTATGTTGAATTTCATACTATGAATGTTTCATAAAAATAAATACAAAAATAACCAATAAATCAATTATTTTGATTGATTTAAACTGGAGCGGCCAATTTGTGCTCTAAGTTATGGCAATTTTTTTTAACCCCGAAGACGAATATGACAACTAGAAGTTCGCATCAACTGTTGAAGAAGAGGAACTCATTGTGACTCATGTCTTTCTTTGCTAATTATACCACAAACCTGTGTACCATTTTAGCTTGGAAACTTTGAAAAATCACGCCACTGCCCCGTTTCGTTCATTCACAGTTGTCCAGTCCATCGTCAGATGTTACTTATTTAACCAAAAGTTCGGTAATATTCATTGACGTTTTACCCATTGCATCGAGTAAAATAAAATCAAAAAGTGCATTTAAATAATTAGTTCACTTACATTCCAGGCTCACGGCTATCCAATAAACGCTGAAACCCATTATTCCGATCGGCGTAAAAGGGAAAATATCTTAAAAACGAATACTCATTGTTTTGGTACGGAAATACTGGAAATACTATTTTAGTTCCGTGCGTCCATTAGAATATATTTTTTGCTTGGATTTATATTTCCGATCAAAATGGTAGCGAGCAGTGTTGTTTGAATCCTTTCGTTTGTTGTTGTTTGTTAATGATAAAATTTATAGTTCAACGAAACGTTACTGCTAGAACTAAAACCATTAAAATTATTAAAAACTGCAATCTATTGTATTCCAACTTTTTTTTGTCGTTCGCAACTACCGGTGCAATCTTTCTGCTATCCCAGTTGAAGAGGAATGTTAAGGTGACGTGCGAGAGAATAACAAGACGTGTTTTCGGGCCTTCACACGAGTTATGAGGGTTTACCATCAAAAAATTACACCCCATAAAATAAGTTTCGCGGGTTTCATCTACAAGGGTCACATATAGTAGTTTCAACCCTTACGATGATGGTGTTGCCGAAATAAAAGTGAATGCAAGCATCGATTGTCTCTCGAGAGTCGCGGCGAATGGATTTATTGAAAGAGTCAAAGTGGCAATGTGACGTCTATTTGAAACATTACACACAGGAAAATGACAAGCTTCAGTCTAAAGGTGAAATTACTTTCGTTGAATCCAATTGCCGCAACTCTAATGAAACGTTCTTTACAAAACTGATTAAATCGACTCGCAAATAATTGAAATTTCGATTAACCGTAACTTTGTAATACTTTAATAACTTTTTAGGATTCTGTACCTCAAAAGAGAAAAGCAAAACCCTTATAGGATTACTTTTTGGTCCCTCCTTCTGTCTGTCAGCCTGTCTGTCCACCTGCTAAGTTTTTGTTTAGCGCTCTATCATCATTAGCAACGAAGATTCTAGATCGAACTACACTAACTAATCCACTGATATACAAAAATAGACAGATACCTAGTTTCACAGCGCGCGGATAAGCAATTATAGGTGATTAGATGATTTGATGACTTAGTATCCCTTGATGTATGACATTATGTCAGTCTAATGACAGGCATGACAGCTAATGAGCGAGGGCCGCATTTTGCCACGTGCGTGGCCTATCTTTAATGTTTTATTTATTGATGAACTAATCTAATTCAAACTTTCAAAGCCGATAAAAAGGCTTAGTTAGATATGGAAATCTCGGTGAGCGAGTCCGACTCGTACTTAGCCGTTTTTTCTATACCTATAAAGCAAGTGCCGTGACTGACTGACTGACATGCAACGCAACCTAAACTAGTGGACCTAGAGACTTGAAATTTGGCATATACTTTGAGTATACTAGGTATCGTAAGTGCATTAAGAAAAGATTTTTCGAAATTCCCACGGGATAGGGAACTAGCCTATTTTGAAATATTTCACGGGGGCAAAGCCGCGGGACAAGCTAGTATTATTATATAAAAAACCGTGTACGTTTCATCAATTAAATGTGCGTGTCGGTTTTCAATCATTTTCGTCGTTAATATTTTTCGATGCCGTGGATTTTTTGTTTGACAGAGGTTTACAATGTCATTCCATCATCGTTATGTCGAACATTGTTATTTCATCTTTATCATCATTTGGTCAATTATAACTCGGTGTCTTAATGATATTATACATATTGGCACGTATTGTAATTATTATTTTAGCCATCTAGACAATGTTGCAAGAGATTTCGGCCTGATCTTTTTCTCCATAAATTACTGACTTTCTTCGTAGGGTTTACGTGATAAATAATAATGTTATATTTATCCTACTATCCAACTATCCTAATCCTAACTTCCTAACTATATATAATTTTATAAATGCGATTGTAACTCTGTCTCTCTGTCTCTCTGTCTGTCTGTTTGTTACCTCTTCACGGGAAAACCGCTGAACCAATCTAGATGAAATTTGGTAAGAAGATAGTTTGAATATTGAGGACTAACATAGGCTACTTTTTATTCGGGAAAATTATATAGTTCCCGCGGGATAGTGTTAACCGAAATCTACGCGGACGAAGTCGCAGGCAACACCTAGTAATATTACAAATGCGAAAGTTTGTGAGTGAGTATGTTTGTTACTTCTTCACGCTGAAACGGCTAGACGGATTTGGATGAAATTTGTAATGGGGATAGCTTATACCCTAGATTAAAACATAAGCTATTTTACATCCCGGAAAATTGAATAGATCCCGCGGGATAGCAATTACCGATTCTACGCAGACGAAGTCGCGGGCAACAGTTAGTATTTTATATTTTATTGAAAGAGGCAGGAAAACGAGCAAGCGGGTCACCTGATGGTAAGCAATCACCGCCACCCATGAGAACCAGCAACCCCAAGAGAGTCACCAGTCCGTTGGCGGCCTTGAAGGAGGAAAAGGGATAGAGGAAAGGGGCGGGGGGGGGGATCGGGCCTCCAGCACTCTCACTGAACGAAACTCAATGAAAATTATGACGTCAGAGTTGAGTAATTCAATACGAACTGATTTGATCATCAACGCTTCATCTCCATTCCACCAGACCGTAACCACGAAGACGAGAGACGACCTAGCACTGAGGCCCGAGCACGAGAATTCGAATGCTACGTAAACAATCGAGTGGAGCGCTATCGAGATATTTTTTATTTTTATTCTCTTTATTATTATTAAAGGGTTTGATCAACAGTGATCAGGCCACCCTTATTGTGACTGCCTTACACTCCTTATAACTTAATCTGATTTAACACTTCTTCGCTGAAGTCCTATCCCAACTAATTTGTACAATGTTTTTGCTATAATAGACTGAGGGTATGCCAAAATTTAATTAAATTTGCCAACGTTATGACCCTCAATATTATTTTCGATACAAAAATCTCTCCGCTCGACTTCATTCCTGACACACTCCTCCAGAATATGGTACACATCCTCTTTCCTATCACACTCTGTGCAGCTAGGAGAAGTGCACTTTTTCATAAGGTATGTAAAACTGTTAAGAGGAATATGTCCAGATCGAAGCCTTAGAGCAATTACTAGATCAGATCTGCTTATATCTATTCCTGCAAACCAAGGTGTCCGAGATACGTGAGGTTGTATAGTTTTGTACCATATTCCCTTAATGCACGACCTCTTATCGAAATACTCTTTCTATAGTTCAAGACAATTAATTTTGACAATATGAAGCAAATTTGGGTAAATTTGAGTAAGACAAACCAACGGAAACCCATCACTACAGCCTTCTCGTACCAAACGGTCGGCTTCGTCATTTCCTCTGAGGCCTGGTACTCAAATTGCATATGAAGTTTCTCGATGGCGATACGATAACGACTACGTCACGCAGGTTTGGAATATTCGTACTTGGGACTCAGCTACCAGAGCGCCTAGCGTAATCACCGACCAGGCCAAGAAATACGTCTCGATCGCGTTCGCGGTTAACAATTCTCATGCTATTTGACACTTTAATGCAAACTTACCCGATCGAGGACGTGTTTTTAACCCCCGACGAAAAAGAGAGGTGTTATAAGTTTGACCTGTGCATCTGTGTCTGTCTGTGGCATCATAGCTCCCGAATGGATAGACCGATTTCGATGCGGTTTTTTTTAATCGAAAGCTAGTTTAATCGAGATGGTTCTTAGCTAAGTTTAATTAAAATCGGTTGTCCCGTTTTTGAAATATTGAACTTTGAAATGAAAATGACAGGGTTTTGTGCTATTTGATTACACTAAGGGCACTGAAAGCAACTCTACTCTATATTACGTAAAGAGAGCTGAAGTCATTATAATTATGTCGCGAACATTACACAATTTGTCTTACACCTTGTTACAAGCCAGACGCATTACTCTTGCGAAGTTGTTCTACGGAGTACACAAATTAATTTTATCACTCAAGCGTGTGAACAAAATTGTCTCTAACAAGTTGTATACGGTATACATAATGTAGACTTTGTGGCATGGTAAAATAATCAGCTGGCTTAAAAAGCGGTTACATATTAAACAGTTTTTAACTCCCGACGAAAAAGAGGTGTGGTATAAGTTTGACATGTGTATCTGTGTGTCTGTGTATCTGTCTGTGGCATCATAGCTCCCAAGCGGGTGGACCGATCTCGATGCGGTTTTTTTCAATCAAAAGCTACTTTTAATCGAGATGGTTCTTAGCTAAGTTTCATTAAAATCGGTTCACCCGTTTTTGAAATACTGAACTTTGAAATGACAATGTCGGCAGTTTTTCTACTTTTCTAAGTTGGTTATGTGACATTAATGTAGACGACGGTCGTGGGTTCAATCCCGGCTCGCACCTCTGAGTTGTTCGGAATTTATGGGCGGAATTACATTTGTAATTTATCATTAGCTTTTGGTGAAGGAAAACATCGTGAGGAAACCTGCACACTCCGGCGAAGCAATTCAATGGTGTGCGTGAAGTTCCCCATCACAAATATCACATTATTAATTATACATGTCGGACTGAACTCGACTTATATACGTGAGTGATCCGTTTTATTTCACTATGATTGTAAATTACGTTGGTCGTCAAATTCGAAAAATCGAATTCGATATCCAAAAGCCATTACGACATCGAATTCGATGTCGTAATGACTATTACTTTACTGCTGGACCTGCTGGAGTGGTGGTTGGCGGGGGAGGCGACGATGTATTGCAATGCTGGTCATTTTCTACGGTTTCTGAACGGATATAGAGGACTAATGATATGTGTGTAGATAAAATCTAGTAATAAGTGAGAACGCGACCGATAGTAGTGGCAGTGCGCGCAGTCGGCGCGCAAAAATGCGGGTAGACAGAGCCTGGTCTGCGCAACATTAGTGTCTACCATAGTTTCGTCAGTTTGCCCGTGATCATGATGCATGTAACTGCGTCGAAATATCGGGAGCTCATCAAACCTATAAGGTAATCGCGGTCAATATCCCGTTTTCATTCTGTCTAACACATCACAATGATTTTGATCACGACTGAAATTTCACCCTGTGTTATAATAAGCGCTTATCTCGTAATTTAATTACTTACACATCGGCCGTTCAAACTTAATCAGTGTATATACACAATTTATTAATTTCCTTACAGTGTTCGTACAGTTTCGTCGCCATCAAATCACTCTTAATGTAATTTGGCGTGCTCTTAATTCATTAGCGATCCATTCAATATGTCTGAGACAAAATGCGAGCGGCACATATATATGCGTTATATATTATGTTATTAGGAAATTTCGAGGAAATAGTTTGTGTGATAGTCGTAATGGGTTCTTAGTGAAGTCTGGGATCGAAAGACGTGCTTACACAAACATACGACACGAACTACAGCCAGGCTCGTCTGAGTTCGATGTCAATTGACTTACCAACACCATGGACTTCGGGTTAGAGCTTGAAAACGTTCGAAACAAAACACCACTAATTTGCAGAAAATACCACTAATCTAGTTTGGTCGAACGACAATGCTATGACGTATGGCTGTCATCGCAAAATGCCGTGTTGTACCGGGACACAATTTTAAGCGACTTGAAAAAAGGAGGAGGTTCTACGTTCCACTGTATGTATTTTTATTTTTATTTTTCATTTTTACGTATGTTCATCAATTGTAAACCGATTTTCAAAATTCTTTTTTATTCGAAAGGGCATACTCCTGAGGTGGTCCCATTGTCACCAAGTCATGATCTGATGATGGGATCCTAGGGAAATCGAGGGCAACCCTCAAATTTTACAGGCACGTACTATGTGTTTCATATGTTTTCTCCTTATCATCAGATCATGACTTGGTGACAATGGGACCACCTCAGGAGTATACCCTTTCGAATAATGATTTAACATTTTCAGAATTATCCTCCAACTCCTAACCGCTAAGGAGTTGTACCTTCCATCATCAGCTCATCATCATGAGATGATGACTACCAGACGCAAATACTTGAATAACCTTTTATTAAGTCATGATCTGATGATGGGATCCTAGGGAAATCGAGGGCAACCCTCAAATTTTACAGGCACGTACTGTGTTTCATATGTTTTCTAAGGCTATTCAAGTACTTGCGTCTGGTAGTCATCACCTCATGATGATGAGCTGATGATGGAAGGTACAACTCCTTAACGGTTAGGAGTTGGAGGATAATTCTGAAAATGTTAAATCAACGTAAAATTGTAAAATAAAAATCTTTTAACAAAAAAGTAAAACCGCCTTCAACAAAAAACCTTAGAAAAAAAAACGTAAAATAATCCTTTAAAATAATGATAAATAAGTAAAATAAAATAAAATGCGTTTATTTCGGACAACAGAAACTAAAGCCTAAAGTTTTATGGCCTAGCACTAAGCAGCAGAAATATGAAGTCGGTACTTCATTCAAAGAATATTCCGTTCGCACCGCACCGACTTCATATTTCTGCTGCTTAGTGCTAGGCCATAAAACTCTAGGCTTTAGTTTCTGTTGTTTGAAATAAACTAATTTTATTTTATTTTATTTATTTTTCATTATTTTAGAGGAGTATTTTACGTTTTTTTTTTCTAAGGTTTTTAACTAACTATATTAGTTAACTAACTGTAGTCTGATACGTTTTAGGCTAAACTCGACTTACAAACGTGATGACTATGAGTTATGATTGAAGGTGTCAACTACTGGCAGTCAAATTAACACTAATTATATTGTAAAGATAATCCCAAGGCAAATCTCTCGCAGAAGTGTTTCGTGTATCATCGTGTATATTCCCATTTCCCTAGCCTAATTGGATAGCACGGCAAATGTGCTCTAATTGCTGAATGTAAATACAGTTAATGGAATCATTAACTCCAGTTATCAGACTGTTTTATTTATCTCAATAGTGCTCTATAAAATTGTTATTATTAGCAGTTGTAGGCAGATACAATAATATTATGAAAAATACTTACTAAAGCCGAGTTTCGACCTGCAAGGAAAATCATGCAAGTTGTAATTTATAGTCAGATCGAATTCCGATGATTATGATCATTAATACCTTGTTCTGATACAAATCTGCGTTACAAAAGTCCAGACGAAATATCCAATTTGTGAAATGTCCAATAATTTCTATCGACGTTTCGTGAAACTCTTGTCTGTTTAATTTGACTCCTGAACGAGATCCGGAGTGCGAAGACAAAAGAACTCTGTAAATAATAACCTTAATTGGATCCCGCGTTTTGGCACCAACGTTTTAAAGCCAAATTACATTTTTTTAATGTGACAGGATGACTTCAAAGTGATTGCGATCCCTGAGGGTTGGCGGCTAGCTGGGCCTTATTTCACCAACTTTACAATTGTCAGTTTTCAATGACAATTCGGTGTCAACTGCTGACTTGAAGAGCTTTTGTTTTAGCGCGCTTCATATCGTCAAACAAATGTAGTTCGAATTGTCATATGAAACTGACAATTGTAAAGATGGTGAAATAGGGCGGTAGTTTCGTCTATGGCAGCTCCAAATTTGAACCCAGCGCCTGACAGCGCAGTGTCTTTGGCATTTTTCAGTTGCGTAGTCAGTCTGGCACAGGTCGTATAGACATAGTAGAAAAACCATTTCCACGGGCCAGGCAAAAATCGATCTTATGACAATACAATACAGTACACATTAACTCTTTATTAAACACCACATAATTCTCAATGGCGATACGATTCCCTGCTATGATTGAATCAGGCGTTACTTTGCGGTGGTCCATATTTAACTAAAAACAATTAGCTTACTCACCCACGACCACATGTGAAAAGTATCTATGTCTATGCGAAAAATACATTTTTCCCATGTCACACCTCCACCTCCATTGCTACCCAAACCCAAATAACACCACCATTATTACACCATCTGACGCGTTTCGAAACTCTCTACTAGCCACTCAATTGCTTTTGGCAACTAGAGCTACCTGTCAACGCTCATATTTTGTTATAAATAGAGTTCAACTCAAAATTCAAAGCAAGTGAGTGGCTAACCTAATCTCAAAGCACCAAATGCTACAAGTTACTCTACTAACTAACTAACTGTGACTGAATATTGCTCGACCTGTTAATGTACGACCTGACAGTCGGAATCCACTTTTGAGAGCAAGTAATTTAACCTTGTACGACCTAATAATGCGCGACCATGATATTGTACTACTTGATAATCGAAAGCCAAAATTGATTCCATTTATAAGGTCGTACATTATTGGCCGTTCATTCCGGGACATGCATTATCGGCCATAAAACAGACAGACGGGAGTCGCCTTTGGCTTATCCATGCACTACAATTTTTCTGCCACTTTTTAAGGGGGACGAGGAACACATACGTAGGTACAGTACGCGTCTACGCTTCTGTCAAAAATTGTTACGTTCGTACAAACGCACACTAAAACAAAACTGTCACACAAATGCCAAAAACACGCACACAATCAACAGACCCTGTACATTTTGATCAGACTTAATGTTAGAGATTTTCCAGAGGGTAAATCGCGCGTTAACATCTCCATTCCTTTCCTGCTTTAAGCTATCGACTTCCTTTGGTGTCAGAGGCCATGATCCACTTTGGTTCGCTGAGTCAACGGGTTAAGCAAATTCTCCTGTGTTCTATCCACGTCCTCACACTCTGGGACACCATACGCCTTACTGTTTGTACATTTGCGACTTTGTAAACAGACTCTAAATAACTCAAACTAATCCTTCAGCCCACATTCAGACTGACCGCACGTCTCGGCGATTCCATAGCCAAAACTAGGACGACCTAACTCTGGATGCAGCCTAGCCATTCCCAACCTTACCAGGCCCTGGTAAGGTTACAATTTGATTGTGGTGATGGAGGAGTTGGGGTCTTGTGGAGTGTAATGTGCGATTCGTCTAGCTCGCACCGAGTGCACCGGCCACGTATTATTTATCATTGGCCCTGATAAATGCGCCCACTGCTGTCACACTTTCCCACTTTATACCAATTTACAGAGGACTATAATAGTCGGTTCATTTTTAGGGTTCCGTACCTCAAAAGGGAAAAACGGAACCTTATAGGATCACTTTGTTGTCCGTCTGTCTGTCTGTCTGTCTGTCTGACAAGACCCTTTTTCTCTGGAACGGGTGGAGGTAGCATGCTGAAATTAATATCAAATACTCAAGCCTGCGGTCCCTTAAAGCCGTGAAAAAATCAACCTTCTAAGTCAACGCAATCTAAAGACACAGTCATTAAAAAATCCATTTCCATACAAATTGCCGATTTAAAAAAACCTAAAGGGTACTTCCAGATGTCCTAGAAACTTGAAATTTGGTACGAAGGTAGCTCTTATAGCGCAACCACTCGGAAAAGTCTCAAAATCTCAAAATTTTATGTCTGTGTGTAGATTTTCAGACCAATATAAGTTGAAAACACACTGCGTACATTTTGCTTAGGAGCAGGGTTTTGCTAAAACAGGACTTCTTAAAACACTGAGGAAAAGCGTTAAAATCTTTCTACGGAACCCTCGTGCGCGAGTCCGACTCGCACTTGGCCGGTTTTTAACTGTATCTTTTAAAATTTTCAACCAAAAATCTGCATATGATAAAACTACTTTAGCAACAAATTTGTTTCATAGCCATGGAAATATGGCCAACTGCATAGAAAACCTGCAATTGTTTTGTCTGAAGCGTACGGTGGGTCAGCAAATTGCACACCTTAAGTGGCAGTGGGCGGGGCACATTGCTTGCAGAACTGATGGCCGTTGGGGCCGCAAAGGTTCTAGAGTGGCGACGGTGTCCCGGAAAGCGAAGTGTTGGTAGGCCTCCCGCAAGGTGGACGGTCCAGACGTAAAGATCGCGGGAAGCTATTGGCTGCAGGTAGCACAAGATCTATCGTCGTGGAGATCCTTGAGGAAGGCCTGTCCTGCGGTGAAGTCTTCCGGCTAATGTGATGATGATGATGATGATGATGATGATGATGATGATGATGATGATACGCTTGGTTAGTCATTTTACATTTAACAGTTCGCCATATGTGTAAGAGTGAATATTTCGTTTCTCAAAACGATCATATCACAAAACAAATCTAACCTAACCTATTATAAGGTTCTACACGATGGTCCTGGAATGTTAACAAATTCAGAAAAAGTAGGGGTTGTGAAATAATCTGAACAAAAAAACAAGTGCGAGTCGGACTCGCGCACGATGGTTCCGTAGAAAGATTTTAACGCTTTTCCCCAGTGTTTTAAGAAGTCCAGTGTTAGCAGAGCACTGCTCCTAAGCAAAATGTACGCAGTGTGGGGTCAACTTATATTGGTCAGTGAAATCTACAGACAGACATAAAATTTTAAGATTTTAAGACTTTTCCGAGTGGTTGTGCTATAAGAGCTACTTTCATACCAAATTTCAAGTTTCTAGGGCAGCTGGAAGTACCCTGTAGGTTTTCCGATTTCGGCAATTTGTATGGAAATATATTTTTCCCCTCACTGCCTCGGAAAGCCGTCTTTTATCCTTTAATATTTTATCCACTAGTGGGGAAAGTAATTTGACCTTGGAGTGGAGCGTGTTCATGTAGCTTTTGACAGATAACAAAGCGTAAAACGCTCATAATAATGGTTCGTTCGATATTAATTGTCATTAAATAAATGATAAATGGTTTGAGAATTTAATAAAAAATACCAAATTTAGCTTTATTTAGTGGTCCTTAAAATTCTATGAGAAACATTTCTTTTTTATAATGATGTTGAATATGATTCTGAACGCACAAGTTGAGTCGATGCAATTTCAAAACGCATTGTCAGAAATGTCAACATTGTCAACAAAAAAATTGTCACCGACTCCGAGTCACGTAAAAATACACAATTTCCAGAGTTTTCTCTTATCATCATCATCACCAGCCTTTTTTACTTCCCAATGCTGGGCACAGGCCTCCTCTCAGAATGAGAGGGCTTGGGCTATTCTGTTATAATATCGTAAAAAAAAGTGATTCCAGTGATGAAGATTTATTTTTATGAGCTGTTTTTTTTGGCATGTTGCGCTTTCCTCGCTACAGTGTGGGGAAAAGTTTTGTGTTACACACGGGTGCAAATGTATTTTACTTCTCGTGTGTTGAAACACTCGCTACGCTCAGGATTTTATTTTAGAACCACTCGCTTCGCTCGTGGTTCAACTATAGAATCCTTTCGCTTGCTTGTGTTTCAATTCCACACTCGCGGGTAAAATACAACTTTGCACCCTTGTATAACAAATAACTATTTTAATGACTGTATCTTTTGATTGCGTTGACTTAGAGGGTTGATTTTTTCACGGCTTTAAGGGACCGCAGACTTGAGTATTTGGTATTAATTTCAGCATGCTACCTAGACACGTTCCAGAGAAACAGGGTCTTGACAGACAGACGGACCACAAAGTGATCCTATAAGGGTTCCGTTTTTCCTTTTGAGGTGCGGAACCCTAAAAACAGCATAAGTAATAAGTGTCCGCTTAGAACTTTAGATGCTATGATGCCACAGACAGATACACAAGTCAAACTTATAACTTTTCTCTTTTTGCGTCGGGGTTTAAAAACATAACCAGGGTAGACGCACCATACACACAACTCATCCTGTACTAAGTATTTTAGTTTTATACTTTTTCCTGTCATCTACTCCAATCCCCCAGCACAACCGCGCTTTATCTCTGCTAATTTCAATTATTAACGCTTACGAGTCTGTATTAAGACCCCCTCCCACATTTGTGTGTTGGTGAATACGTAAACAGTAGTAAGTGTGGGGTGGGAGGGGGGGGGGGGGTGCTATAATTGTTGTTTACCGAGAAAACGGTATTTAAACGTCTTCATAAGTGGAATGCAAATTACCAAGCATATCGTTAGATAGGGCACAGTATTATAACGTAATTGACATAATTGTGTATAGCTCCATTAAAAATATGTAAATACTTATGCCCTTATTCATAAACGCCAGTCAAGCCTCTATTAGCTAAAATAGGTTTCGTCTTCTTCTTACTAGCGAAAACGTCAATGCGACAAAAAGGGACAAACGAACTTTAACGGTATTTTAATTAATATAGGTTCATAGTGAAATAAACGGATCACTAACGTATGTCAGTCGAGTATAGCTCGACGTGTATCGGACTAATCCGTAGTCCTTTCTCTGGGAGCACACGCCACTACTACTACTCCAACTACTCTATTTTAACACCCGATGAAAGAGAGGGGTGTCATAAGTTTGACATGTGTGTCTGTGTATTTGTGTGTCTGTGTATCTGTGTATCTGTCTGTGGCATCATAGCTCCCAAACGGACTTACCGATTTCGAAATATATTTTATTTAATTATCATTATTTTATATTTTATTTTATTTATTTATCATTATTTTAGAGGATTATTTTACGTTTTTTCTAAGGTTTTTTTTCTTGAAGGCGGTTTTACTTTTTGTTATAGTTGCCTTATGTCATCATCATCATCATACCAGCCGGAAGACGTCCATTGCTGGACATAAGCCTTCCCCAAGGATCTCTACGACGCCCGGTCTTGCGCTACCCGCAGCCAATGGCTTCCCACGATCTTTACCAGATCGTCCGACCACCTTGCGGGAGGCTTACCAACACTTTGCCATCCCAACACCTCCTTACTTACATATTAGATACGAACAGTGCAAATTGAATAATAAAATGTTATGATAACCTAACCAACTTATAAAAGTTGAAAAACTCCCGACATTGTCATTTCAAAGTTCAATATTTCAAAAACGGGTTAACCGATTTTTATGAAACTTAGCTAAGAACCATCTCGATTAGACTAGCTTTCGATTATTAGAACAAACCGCGTCAAAATCCGTCTATCCATTTACGAGCTACGATGCCACAGACAGATACACAGATACACAGACACACAGATACACAGATACACATGTCAAACTTGTAACACCCCTCTTTTTCGTCGGGGGTTTAAATATAGACAGATACCTACTTTAATGTTCGTTGAAAACATAATTATGTACTTACGTTAAAGCGACCCTGCTAATCTGTTTAAATCACCCATAAATCTGCTATGTTCATAAACGAGCTCCTGCCATGTTTGACGGGCTGTACAAGTTTATGAGTGTGCATAAGTCCCAAGTGCTGACACTGCCGCGATCGGGTACAAACTTCTCTGCCACGTGCGGGCTAGGGGAAACGAAAAGTTTGGTCTGGGGTGGATTCACTGTTTAGTTCGTGCTTGCAGAATTTTAGGGTTCCGTACCTCAAAAGGAAAAAACCGGCCAAGTGCGCGTCTGGCTCGCGCACGAGGGTTCCGTAGAAAGATTTTAACGCTTTTCCCCAGTGTTTTAAGAAGTCCAGTGTAAGCCGAACTCTGCTTCTAAGCAAAATGTACGCAGTGAGGGGTCAACTTATATTGGTCTTCGAAATCTACAGACAGAAATATTTATTTTAGATTTTGAGACTTTTTGGGGTGGTTGTGCTATAAGAGCTACCTTCATACCAAATTTCAAGTTTCTAGGACAACTGGAAGTACCCTTTAGGTTTTTGGATTTCGGCAATTTGTATGGAAATAGCCTTTGTAAGGACTGCTTAGTGCTAGGCCATAAAACTTTAGGCTTTCGTTTCTGTTGTCCGAAATAAACGCATTTTATTTTATTTTATTTATTTATCATTATTTTAGAGGATTATTTTACGTTTTTTTTCTTAGGTTTTTTTTTGAAGGCGGTTTTATTTTATGAACTAAAAACAATTACTTTGCTCACCCGCGACCACTAATGATAAATAGTTATATCTGTGCGGCAAATGCATGTAGTGGAAGTGGTGGCATGTTGAGCGGTTGTTGTTGTGCTTCGTAAATGGCCTCGCAGAGAGTGCCGAAACGCGTCAGCGTTTAGTTTATTGGTGGTGGTGATAGTTGGGTCTGTGTGGCATGTGTTGATTCGTGTAGCAGTGGAGGCGGAGGTGTTGCATGGAAACATACATTTGCCGCACAGATATAACTATTTGTCATTAGTGGTCGCGGGTGAGCAAAGTAATTGTTTTTAGTTCATAAATATGAACCTCCGCAAAGTAACGCCTAATTCAATAAATTACATTAATTTTTATTCCAAATTATTTTATTTTATTCAATTGTGGTTAATTACACTGACATTTTATAATTATTATACAAATTATTCTATTACCTGACTCAATTAATTTCAGTGACATAAAAGTAATGATATGGTATTTATTCACTAATATAGCTCGTAAGCAGAACCATTGTCACTAACAATCTATGGATTTATAACGATCTGATAATAAATGATTTTTATTTTTTATTTATAGGCTGTTAAACACATTACCCTCCTTTGCGTTTCGCAGTCGGGTAAAAAGAATAAACCCGAAGAAGCCATGTGAACAAGAATTAACGGAAAAACCAATTTAGAAGAATACGAACGTGCGGACTTCGCGACTTATTAAGTACTTTATGAGTTTCATAAGAGACCCGAGTTGAGGCAACGAAAAATGCCTTGCAATAATATCGCGTAAGGAAAGGAAATTATGCGTCTCCCGGAGTTACGGCCGAACAGATATAGCAGGACAAACTTAACTGTGCCAGTGGAGAAAATTGGAATTTGCATTTGCTCCTACTAAATTTGAAGGCGGGCTGAGATGACAGCGACGCCGGGGCCTGTTGAAATATGTTTGTGCGGCTGTAACGTCGGCGGAAATAATTTGACAAATGTTATGACATGATAACGAGTCATTACTTGTATGAGGAGTAATCGGTTTATTATGCTTGATGAGTTACGGCGCTTTTTTGGAATAGGAGCGGATCCAAGTGTTAAAAGTTATCACTGGGAGCTGTAGTCGTCATACCTATTCTATTAGGTATGAAGGCTTAATTTACTTTTTAATCTTCAAGATTCTTGGTCTTCTAGTTGCCGGAAGAACGTTTATTTGTTTTGTCTCGCTAAGCCACGTCATATTCCGGTAAATCCCTTTAATGAGAATTGCAATTTTTTGTCATTGATTCTGCAATTGAACTGTAGATTTTCATTGCACCAGAACTGTTTCCTAGTTCCTCATAAAATTATTAAATTTCCTTACTGAAACAAAAATATACAAAAAACCAGGAAAATTGTAAAGTGGGTCCCTAGAGATATTCCCGTTGAAAAACCGACTAAGTGCGAGTCTGACTCGCGCTCTGAGGGTTCCGCGTCTAATATTTCTCGGACTTTCCCTTGAGATCTTTCTCCGTGCCTAAATTCAATTCCAGGTCAATGAAAAGGCTAGGTTTGATTAACTTCGAATTGTCAGATGGAAAATAAATTGATTCTACAAGGATTCCCTTGATTTGAGATCATTTCAGTAGACATAATGAAAACGGGGTATTGACCGCGATTATCTTATCGGTTCGATGAACTCCCGATATTTTGATGCGGTCATGCACCACAGTTACATGATTGCAATTCATTATGTCTAATGCAATTAACCGCGAATCATTTAAAACTGTCATCACTCCAATAATTTCCTCTATCTTCCTCAATTTACATGACATTAAAATGTGACCACTCAACCTGTTAACGCCGTAAACCTTTTTCTAACCCGTTGACAATAAGTAACACCAACAATACGCCCCGAAAAAACGCAAAGAATTCACTTTCGCCCCCAGCAATGTTAAACACAAATCATTTCTGTATCAACCGTGACAAGCGAAACATTCCTCACAAATTACCCCTAAAAAGGCAACGCTGAGAAGGCAGGAGTTAAATTCCCATCAACAAACTCGTATAGCACCGGCAAAGTACACAAAAACGCTCATAATTTTACAACATTTTATGTTAAACATACTGCTGGTAACCATTTGAAAGTAGGCTTTAACTTGGGGCAAGTAAAGTTGTTTGTAGATGATGTCACTGTAAGGGTGCCGGTAAGGTTGACGTCTGAACAAAGGCGTGAGAAGTTGCATCGTCGAGAACAATGTGACGCATAAGTTAGAGCATTGACGGGGTAGATATGGCTTTGTTGGTGGGATATAGAAATAGTTTAGGGACGTTGGAGGGCGGAGTAAGGGGAGCTGACATTATCTTACGAGTCAGTATGGGCTTGTTGCTAACTGCCTCACATGCTAAACCTTTAATCTTCTTTAAGAGTATCACTCTTGTCAATGCAGTTCCCTCCAGTCCGTGCCATCCTTCTTTCACCTCCTGATATAACAAAACGTATATCTTCTTTTTTACCCGACTGCGAAACGCAAAGGAGGGTAATGTGTTTATCAGCCTATGTATGTACGTATGTATGTATGTTTGTTCCTTTGTGGCACTCTAGAGACCGAAGTGGGCCGATTGTTTACTTGATCCAAATGACAGTATTTGTAGGATCCTCGGCCTTCCCCTTCTTCTCTATCCTTCTGTAATTTTAGTATCAGATAGTCGTATCGTATTTTGCCTCTCCCAGTCTCCACCATGTTCAGAGTATTTCTTTCCTCCCCAACTCTGTCCAAGACCCTCTAATTTTGATGTATCTTTAATTTGTTACATAGCAAAGGTGGAGAAAAGTGTTCAAAGTTCACAGCAGAAAGATGAAAACGTCGAAATTAAAACTACACCTTGGCATCCGATTAGCACCGCCACATAGCTCGGCGTCTGTATGTCTACTGATGACCCACAGGCGGGATCGACACTATGCAAACCACTTATGGGGAGTGCGTGGTCCACTTCCACTATCCGTCAGCACGTTCTGCTCACGGCGAAGCTATTTGACGACGTTACAAATTGTGGAAGTCACTTAGAGCCGTTCCCAATATTCAATCTATCTTGTTTTGATCTACTGACGATATTTTTGACAGATCTGACAAACAATTTGCTATCTGTAGACGGCCCACCATCCTCCCATGGACAGATAGCAAGCAGAGATTGGACTGTCTACCGACAGTAAGTTGATTGAGACAGCAAAATTAAAGATGAACAAGAAACAAGAGATAGATTGAATATTAGGAACGGCCGTTAGTGCATCGGTGATATTCTATAATGGCATATAGTGAACACGTTTTTAATGGGCATGTCTATCTTAAGAACGCTCCTTCTAACATTCACTACTCATCATTAGACAACCGGCATGCTTATTATCTAACTCGGTCGCAATCGCCATCGTGTTCATTTTGTATGGGCTGACAATTGGTATCGGAAACGGCTAGCTGCCACATACGTACAAAAACTGACATTTCAATCCGATGACGTGTGTCAAAATAGTTGCCCAATGAGGGCTCGGGACAGAGAATCCAGAGCCTGACTATGGAGTTTGAGGTGCCGGGCTCGATTTCCGCTCGGGGTAGATATTTGTGTGATGAATTACGAATGTTTGCTAGCGGGTCTTAGATGTTTAATCTATGGATACCTACAAAACAGTACCGTGACTGACTGACAGACTACGCACAGCCTAAGCCATTGGACTTGAAATTTTACAAACATGTACCTTGAGTATCCTAGAGGTGCACTAAGGGATTTTTCAAAATTCCCACGGGATAGGGAACTTCACGGGAGCAAAGCGGCGGGACATAAGCTAGTATGTATAATGTATAAGTATGTTAATCCATTGTCTAGTATCAGTAGGACAGGTTTTGCCTAATAAAGTTACTAGGTTAATTGTTGTCATTGTCCCATGATATTTATTATTGTATCTACGGCTCGCGCTATCGCCGTAGCGTTCACTCGTTACGGCTATGCGAGACAATGGCTGTGCTCATTGATGTCTCACATTGTGCGATACTCTACAAATTGCGAATGACAGTCAATAGATTGCCAAAACGAGAGAAGGCCAACTTGAAAGGTGGCCTTTTATTGGACAATGTTTAAACTAGTGATTGTCTTGTGGTCGACATTTTACCAAAATTCAATAAATTATTTAGTTTCTTCCTTCTGTATTTCTTCGCAATAATAAACTTTAACTATGCTGAATCTAACACTCCCCGTGTGCGCAGTATTCGTTTCACGGATTAACATAATTAGATCTTCAAGTGGCTTGTTTGCGTCTAATTTAATTAAATTGGCGTTGATTTAATTGCATCTTAATATTGCAAATTAGGCGAAAAATGCACGACGGACAACGAAGCTATCTTACATAATTAATCAGGGTTATTTTTTACTTTTCAGGCACGACCTCGCCAAAACGTACTAGGGCCTCCATGGTACAGTACAGAGCAGAAGTAGCTAAGCAACCGAAACGCAATAATCTAACCACTGCTATATTGTTATAGACATAAGAGCTAGTGTAGATCACTGTGACCACTTCGGTTGCTTAGCTACTTCTGCTGATATCACTATAATCCGTCAGATACGATTTTGGTCAGATGTCGATTTTCGTCAGATTGGTTAATCGCCAGATCATTTGTTTATCAGATGCGTTCATCGTCGGACCCGTTTATTGTCACATTAGTTTCGTCAAATACTTCATACTGCTTGTTGCTTCTAATAACCTTTCTTATCGCTTGTAAAAATGATTTGACGAAAAACAATCTGACAATAAATGGGTCCGACGAAGAACAAAATAAATAAATGATCTGGCGATAAACGAATCTGACGAAAATCGCCATCTGACCAAAATATTATCTGACGGATATAGTGATATCCCTTAAAATCATAGTCAGAATCATAGTCTTCCATCTTCTGTCCCGTAAAATGAGAACAACATGCATCAAATTGTCTTTTAACTCGATCGCCAATCCCCGGGGCGTGGGGCGTCATCAAAGCGTTTTTTGTAAGCAATGGAAAGTTCGTTGCTCTGCTAATCCCATGTCCTTTGTGCGAGTCAATAAAGTCATAATGAACTCACTGGCGGCGGAAATGAGAGCTTCAAGAGGTTTGTGTGCTGATATAGGAAAAATGGAAGAGGCGGAATCGCCTTTTTAGGAGAAAATGAGTATTTTGTACAGTTTGAGCGAAGCGTCTCAATTCAGCTTGGACAAAAATTTCTTCGTCTGTCCGGCTACCGTCTGTTCGGCTGTTGTCCTCTAAAGATCACATTTCTCAACCGATTCCCGTGAAATTTTATGAACAGGGTTGATAATTAGAATGATAAAAAAATCGTTATTTGGATTAATGAATGCAATACGTTATTATTTTATTTCTACTCGTTGATAACCCTTGCTATCGGCGACGCGGCAAGTGAGTTAATGCATTTCCACCGTTAGCGCACAGCCTTAAGGTTCCGTTTGGATTGTGCTGGAGTCGATGACCTCGGAGGGGTCATAAACCATCATGTTTAGGCTGGTAAAAAGGCGGCTTTCGTAAAGATCAAAGGAGAGGATCTTCTGTATCTCACGACTATATCGCAACAAACAGTCGCACTGTGAGACCTCCCTAAGGCAACAGCTTTGCGTCCATGATGTTGAAATGTCAAATTAGCGTTAGAAACTAACTAAACAGACACATGAGTGTCACAAGGATCAAAAGCGACCCCTCCTGCCCATATTGTGAAAAGGAGGAGACGAGCAAACACTTCCTAGCCGAGTGCAGCGTGTCATGAGACACTAGGGAGAGACGAGCTAGGAGAAGATCTTCTTCTTCTAGTGCCCTCTCCTATCGGAGTTCGGCTATCATTAGGGCTATCTTTATTTTTGAGACTGCCGCCCGAAAGAGGGATCTGGTACTCATCCTGAACCATACTCTAAGGTTTCTTAACCAGAAGGTACGTCTACCGGCCAGGTGGTCTGCGGCCTTGAATCTTTCCCTGGATAATAAGCTGAAGCAGACAATACTTGTTGTTACACATTATATGCCCCAAATACAACACTTATCAGAGAATATTAAGAGATAAGGGAGGAACCTTAAAGATGTCCTTATGTTCAGCAGAAGAGCGAGGAGATTCGAGGATAGCTGCTGCGTGGGAGTGCCGCTGGGGCAGTAACCGTCGGCTCCAGCCCCGGGGAACTGGGCTGAATGAACGCACAGCGCGATCGACAGCCCACCTGGTCCAACCGAGCGTCCCCACACAACATCATCACATCACCATCCTGTAGGTTACAAAATAAAAACAAATTAACTAAAACAAGAGAAAACCGGCCAAGTGTGAGTCGGACTCGCGCACGAGGGTTCCGTAAAAAGATTTTAACGCGTTTCCCCAGTGTTTTAAGAAGTCCAGTGTTAGCAGAGCCCTGCTCCTAAGCAAAATGTACGCAGTGTGAGGTCAACTAATCTACAGACAGATATATTTTTTTTAAAGTTTGAGACTTTTCGGAGTGGTTGTGCTACAACAGCTACCTTCATACCAAATTTCAAGTTTTTAGGACAACTGGAAGTACCCTTTAGGTACCGCAGAGCCGCGGCGCGCAGTTTACGTCTCGCCACCGGCGAGGCGTGTGCTCCCAGAGGAAGGACTACGGATTAGTCCGAAACATGTCGAGCTATACTCGACTGACATACGTGAGTGATCCGTTTATTTCACTATGATTGAGTCTCACGGTAGGTTTATGTCAAAAGTACCCTTTAGGTTTTTGGATTTCGGCAATTTGTATGGAAATAGTTTTTTTAATGACTGTATCTTTTGATTGCGTTGACTTAGAAGCTTGATTTTGTCACGGCTTCATGGGACCGCAGGCTTGAGTATTTGATATTAATTTCAGCATGCTACCTCCACGCGTACCAGAGAAAAAGGGTCTTGACAGACAAACAGACAGACGGACAACAAAGTGATCCTGTAAGGGTTGCGTTTTTTCCTTTTGAGGTGCGGAACCCTAAAAAAGACACAGCGGACCTTCCAGTAACTTTCGCTCTTTTACCCCCACGCCCCCATGTTATGGCGGCCCGGTGACATTACCGCTCTCATCGAAAATCGGTCGAGCGAGGTGCCATCAATTTGAGGTGATATATAATATATAGCCGGCGAGCTCTGTTTGATTTATATATCTGTTTTTATGATGCTGAAAATATGTCGGCGTTTCTTTGTCAGGGTTTGCTGAGTGTTTGCGTGCACAGAACATTTACCCGTGTTTTGAGGATTAGAATGTTTTTATGCATTATTTTTACTCACCCGCGACCACAAGTGAAAAATAGTTACATCTGTGCGGCAAATGTACGTTTCCATGCAACACCTCAGCCTCCACTGCTACACGAATTGTAGTGGTGGCGCGCCAAGAGCAATAAAAACGGGTCACTTCGTATGAACAATTCCATACAAATTGACCCGTTTTTTTGCTCTTGAGTGTAGTTGGGTCTGTATGGCATGTGTTGATCGACACATGCCACACAGACCCATCTATGATCACCACCACTACACTAAACACGGACGCGTTTCAGTACTCTCTACTAGGCTATTTTCAAAGCAATTATTGAGTAGTGTAAATGGTGGCATGTTGAACTATTGTTTTGGCGCTTTGATTGGTAAGTGATCACCACTGCCCATAGACACTCGCAACCCCGGGGGATTTTCGGATACGTTGAGAGCTAAGATGAAAGGCCTCTTGTGCCTGTCTTACTCTCAACACCGGAATAAGTTCAAGCACTGCTGCTTAGCGGCAGGATTAGTGAGTAAGATGGCGGTAGCGATCCGGACGAACCTCGTACAAGGTCCTACACAAAGTTAGGTAGATATTGGCAGTCCTCTTGTTTTTGTCGTCCTTGACGGATAATAATGATATCGTATGTCGAGGGTAAGTACTTGTCTCGAATGGTGTGATACAGTGGGTGATAGTGGGACTTGAGCAGGCTTGGCTATTTATTAGGGTAGAACGAGAGAGGAAACTGTCAAGACTAGCTCATGCCCATGCATGGCTTTGCCCTCGTGAAATATTTCAAAATGGGCTAGTTCCCTATCTCGTGGGAATTTCGAAAAATTAGAATAGAATAGAAACTAAGAAGTTAGTGCACCTCTAGGATATTCAAGGTATATGTTTGCCGAATTTCAAGCCTAGAGGTCTAGTAGTGCGAGTCGGACTCCCGCACGAGGGTTCCGTAGAAAGATTTTAATGCTTTTCCCCAGTGTTTCAAGAAGTCCAGTGTTAGCAGAGCCCTGCTCTTAAGCAAAATGTACGCAGTGTGGGGTCAACTTATATTGGGCTGCGAAATCTACAGACAGACATAAAAATTTAAGATTTTGTGACATTTCGGAGTAGTTGTGCTATAAGAGCTACCTTCATACCAAACTTCAAGTTTCTAGGACATCTGGAAGTACCCTTTAGATTTTTGGAAATCGGCAATTTGTATGGAAATGGCCTTTTTAATTACTGTGTCTTTTGATTGCGTTTCCTTAGAAGGTTGATTTTTTCACAGCTTCAAGGGACCGCAGGCTTGAGTATTTGATATTAATTTCAGCATGTTACCTACACGCGTTCCAGAGAAAAAGGCAGACAGACAGACAGATAGACAAATAGACAGACAGACAGACGGACAACAAAGTCCCAACAAAGTATAAGGGTCCCGTTTTTTTTCCTTTTGAGGTACGGAACCCTAAAAATGAATCGACAAAAAATATATGAACTAAAAAACAATTACTTTGCTCACCCGCGACCACTAAATCAATGATTCAATAAATTATTTGACAAAAAATATTCTTTAAGTACATAAATTTCCAAAAAACGAATATACACAAAAAATCTAGGTACATAAACAATTAGCGAAGAGCTTGATTGACGAACCTGTTCACAAAATATCACGAGAATCGGTTGAAAAATGCGACATGTAGAGGAGAACAGCCGGACAGACCCTACCTGACGAGCCTACCTATTCCATAAAGAGCGGGCAACGCACCCGTGATTCCCCTCTAGTTCATGTTCTAGTGGTCCATGGGCGGCGGTGATTGATTTACATCAGGTGACCCGCCTGCTCGTTTGCTCCCTCTTATAGAAAAAGAAAAACAGACACAATAAAGATTTTTTGTTCAAGCTGAAACCGAGATACTTCACTCATTTCGTTCGCTCGCTCAGTCAATTTTATACTTTCGCATTTATAATGTTAGTTTGGATTCCTCCAAAAATCTAGGCAGTGCGTTCTGACTTATATCCATTATCAAATTCGAGAGTCGTGCAGTGATAATGGCCGCTATAAAACAAGCTGAGATTGCTCAATTCAGTAGAGTGCGATACCCTTACCTTTCCAACAAGTTCTTCTCGGTTTCCCAAATAGTTGTCATTTCTTAAAATATGTCTCCAACATCGATGCTTATAAAAATCCCCCGACATTGTCATTTGAAAGTTCAATATGTATTTCAAAACGATTAAAACTAGCTTTCGACTAAAAAGACCGCATCGAAATCGGTATATCCGTTTGGGAGCTATGATGCCACAGACAGATACACAGACACACATATACCTAGCAGTTAAACTTATAGCACCCCTGTTTTTGCGTCAGGGGTGAAACAAGCAAATTGGTAATACAAATAAAACAATTTTAAAATAAACACCCATAGTTGGAAATGTGACTTTGCATAATGTTTACGAATTTCACCAAATCGTCCAATCATCCGATAATTTGCGCGTGGCTGCGAAATTAACTCTAGAAACTTCTGAAATAATAAACAAACACAGACTTGAAATATAAACAAATCAGATTAGGCTGAATACCTCGACAGTAATGTTAATGTAATCTGAACATTTATATTTGTGAATCACAAATAATCTTGATTACTTTATGAAAAGAAGCCGCCGTAAATGTTTCTTGGAATTTCTGACGTTCCTGTAAACTTGTGTATAGGATGTTCGGATATCTTTAAATTGTTATAAACATGATGCCAGTATCGGAGACCTTCCATCCATCAAAGCGGTTATGTGGAATTTGATCAATATTTCCGTCACTTAGGGCTTGTTTCACAACTTACTGATAAAGTTCTTGATAGCCTACCTGCTAAATGTTCTTTCAGATAGAATTTTCTTCTGCTTCACAAGCGCGTGATTTCTCTTTCAGATAGAGCCTACGTTGTAATCCAAAACAAAAAAATATCGGGCAGATTAACATCACCGGCCTTATAGTCTATTGCAGACTGTTTAAACAGTGTCGAGAGGTAATGCATCGTCTCTGATGAATGTGCAAGCCAATACGGGAGCGGCAAATTCGACCGCAAGCCTGGCAGATATAGAACGGTCAGGAGGCGCGTGGAGAACCAGAGCCGAGTTGGTATCTGTTGGCTCACTTGTACGATAACGTCCTTAACCACTCCTCACCATGGACCTTCAGCCCATCCAACACCGATCTATGCCATTGGGTTCTATCATCAGTCAGCCCCTCCCAGTATGGAAATAGAAATAGAAATAGAAAAATATTTATTCAACGTACACAAGTGACAAGTATAATAAAAAACAATTAAAGAAGTAAACAAAGACGTTGAACAGGATCCCTCTCAGCATTGTGCCGCGGCTGGGGCCACGGCGCTGGTTTTCAGAGGATGGACACAGACAACGGACAGAGATTTTAAATGCGTGCATGTCCCGCTTGGCACAGTCCTTAAAACGCAGCAACGGTCGCCCGATGCGTCTCTTGGCATTTGCTACAACACCAAGCAGAACCTGCTGAGGCAAGCGTGATGAGTGCATAATGAGGCACGTGCCCAAACCACCACAAGCGACTCTGTTTCAGCAGCGCAAAGAGGCTAGGCAGCTGTGCGATTCCAAACACTCTCTTGTTTGTGACTCCTTCTTTCCATTAACTTATGTATACGATAATGATTAACTAATGTACGATACCGAATTACCCACGATTTATTATATCGTATACTGCGCGCCAAGGTTCTGCTCGTGCAACTAAATACCAAGCGCTGCTGACAAACACGTAACAGGTAGAAGCATGTCGGACTAAGCTCTACTTATAAATACGTTTGGTGCGATGGATTAAGTTCAAAAAGTTGTTTGTTATACAAGGGTGCAAAGTTGTATTTTACCCGCGAGTGTGGAATTGAAACACAAGCAAGCGAAAGGATCCTATAGTAGAACCACGAGCGAAGCGATTCTAAAATATAATCCTGAGCTTAGCGAGTGTTTCAATACACGAGACGTAAAATACATTTGCACCCGTGTGTAACACGAAACTTTTTACCTCACTGTAGCGAGGAAAGCGCAACATGCAAAAAAACAGCTGATAAAAATAAATCTTCATCACTGAAATCACTATTTTTTTACGATATAATAAGCTTGTATTAAAGGATAAAAGACGGCTTTCCGAGGTAGTGAGGGGAAAAGGTTATTTTACCCATGCATCGAAGTATGCATAATTTAGAAGGCTATTCGTTTGCACACAGTCTAAGCCCACAAAACACAATATACAAATGCAAATAATTTATTTCGCAGTATAAAACATATGCAGTATATTATTTCGCAGTATAAAACATATGCAGTGTATTATTCAGTATATTATTTCGCAGTATAAAACATATGCAGTATATTATTCAGTATATTATTTCGCAGTATAAAACATATGCAGTATATTATTCAGTTTATTATTTCGCAGTATAAAACATATGAATTATATTATTCAGTATATACGAGTAAAGGCGCGTTTCCACTGATGAGTCTCTAGTGTTAATTGTAACCCCTGACGAAAAAGAGGAGTGTTATTATAAGTTTGACCTGTGTATCTGTGGCATTATAGCTTCCAAACGGATGGACCGATTTCAATGTGTGTTTCTTTAAGTTTAATCGAGATTGTTCTTAGCTAAGTTTCATTAAAATCGGATCACCCGTTTTTTTTAAATATTTACACGTATTGGCAAAGTACTATTCCCATAGTATTTGACACATTAACGCGAACGCGATCGAGACGTTTGTTGCGATGTGAAATTTACACGTAACTATATCAAAAACTAAACACTCTTAGCGAAATAACCTAATTATGTAATTAGCAAACCATCACATTGTTTGTTGTAATGTAATGAGCTCACCGCGACAATAACATATACGACAATAATTGTGTTTTGCATGTTACTCGCTTTTGTACACAACCACGTAATGATTAAACGTGTGACGCTTGTAATAGCTAATGTTTCAGTGCTTACGCTTACGGCTATTTGTAATCCGGCAGTATTAGGTACACAAAATATTAAATTTAATAAACCCCCGACAAAAAAAAGCAGACAACAAAAAACGCCGACAAAAAAATCCTAATATAAAGCAAAAAACGTATACAAAAAACCTTAGAAAAAAAACGTAAAATAATCCTCTAAAATAATGATAAATAAATAAAATAAAATAAAATGCGTCGGTGCTTCATTCAAAGAATATTCCGCTCGCACCGCACCGACTTCATATATCTGCTGCTTAGTGCTAGGCGATATGTGCGGGACAGCGCAGTCCAATTAGTTTGTAATTATAGTTTAAGATTATATTATAATAGTTATATAAGTATCGTATAGAAAAATAGGCTAAGCTCATGTAAATAGATAGTAATAGAAAGAGAAATAAAATAGTATCGGATCCGGCCCCGGCCCCCACGCTCGCCCGAGTGTGAGAAGGACAAACGAACCCGGCGCCCCGGGCCCCCGCTCTCGCCCGAGCAGTATAAATAGAGCCCGCGCGGCGCTGGGAAGTCAGGACTGCCTTCGGTGTATGCCAGCGTTCCAATCTTAGTGCTCGGTCGCCACAACGTCTCCAGCAATCGTCGCGTTGCGTTTCGTGTGAAAAGTCGCCGCGATTGCGCCCGACTCCGTCGGCGGGGAACGTCTCCACACTAGCGCCTTCGACCGGAGCCTTTCCCCGTGCTCCCGAACCCGGTCCCGTTCAAGCGGAAGCCCCGGGGTAGGGAATGCGGGGCTCGGCGTCGCCGGTCTGAAGCGACGCACCCCCCACCGAACCCTCCGACGAGTCCGCTCCGCCATGGAGCAGAAAGGTCGAGAGGGTAGTCGTAAGCCGCAAGGCGACCGCCTACCCTCCACGGCCAAAAAGCCAGCCACCACCACCACAGCCCCGGGTAGCCGCACACAATGCGGCGTAATCCTCCCGCCACCGGCGTCGTACCGGTCGCCACAATCTGCGGGTACACCGAAGCGCTTCGAGTTCGGTGTACCCACCAAAAAGCCACCAACAGCGCCTTTATCGCCCACAACGAGCGCAACAAAGGCTCCGCATCCCCCCGCACCCCGGACATCAACAAACCCCGCACCGGAGAGAGAGGAGGAAAAAGAGGGTAGACTGCAACATGCAGATGTCGACCTACCCTCAACAAGCTGCCACCCCCCCGCGCCCCGGACAACAACAAACCCCGCGCCGGCAGGCAAAGTAAAAAGCGAGGGTAGTCGGCAACGGACAGTTGCCGACCAACCATCGAAATCAGATCGCCCGTCCATCGAGCCCGTCGAGCCTGCGAACTGCGGGGACGACGAGGAGGCCCCACCAGCGCGCCCCCCCGCCACCCCGACCACCCCGAGGCCTACCACGACCGCCGCCGCCACCACCGGCCAACAGCCGGACCCCGCACCAACACCGTCAACTGCACCACTGCCTCGCTTTGAGAACGGACCCGCCCTCACGCCACGGGCCGACCATGATCGTGATCTGATCATGGTCACCCGGATGGCCTCAGAGGGCTACGCCCTGTCTCAGGGCTTGATGCGGTGGATCAGGACCTACCTTCGGCTGCAGGAATTTAACATCACGGGGAACACCAAAGCCCTGCTCGCCGAAGACATCGAGGTCCTGGAGCTGACAGCGCAGCTCCCCCAACTCGAGCCGCCCATGCGCAAGCGGGTGCTTTCGAGCACCAGCCCGCCGAAACCCGCCAAGCGCGCCCACACCAGCCCGGGGCCCCCGTCCCCGCCAAGCCAGCCGCCAGCGACATACTCGAGCGTGACCGCGAGCCCGCCACCACCGCGACCACCGCCGCCGCCGTCGCCGCCACCGCTGCCACCAACCGCAGCGCGCACCACCGGGCCGCAACCTCAGCCCCGCCAAGCCACCGCCACCGCCGCCGCCGCCAACACCACGAACGACGCCGCCGCCACCCAGCCGAAGAGGAGGGAGCGATACCCGCCCCTGATCGCGGAGAGCCTGCCGAACTGGTCCCGGCACTTGGCAGAAATAGCCAAGACGCTGGGCCACGCACCTACGGCGGCTCCCTACGATGATGGGGTGCGCTTCATTCCGCCAAACGGAGAAGAATACCGGGTGGTGGCCGCCCACCTCAGGAAGGCCGCAACAGAAGACCCACGGGTGCGGTGGTTTTTCTACACCCCGCAAGATGAGCGACGCCTGAAGGTGGCCATCCGCGGCCTGCCAGCATCCACGGACCTTGAGGAGCTGAAGGAGGCCCTAAGGGAAAAGGGCTTCGACGCGGACTACATTAAATGCATCCGGGCCAGAAGCGGCCGCCCCGGATGCGTTTTCTTCATCCAACTCGTCGGAGCGCCAGCAACCAATGCCGGCATATACAACTTGCGTGAGCTGTTGTATATGTCAGGCATAAAAATAGAGGCTTGGCGAGGCAAAAAGGGCCCCGCCCAGTGCCACAGATGCCAGGCGTTCCGGCACTCGTCCGCCTGCTGCCACCGCCAGATCGCCTGCGTAAGGTGCGGCGAACCCCACGCGGCCAAGGACTGCCCACGACCCCGCGAAGAGCCAGCAACGTGCGCGAACTGCGGCGGCGCGCACCCGGCGAACCACGTCGGCTGCCCGGTGTTCCGGAAGGAGGCGCGGAACAAACGGGCAGGAACAGCGGCCCGCACGCGCGACAGCACCCGCACCGGCCCCGAGACCAGAGCAAGCATCCCCAAGCCCACGGTGGAAGACCCCGCGTCATCAAACCTGATGGCGCGGGCCAACAACCCCCAACCAAGGGGTGCGAGGGGAGCCGAGCCCACCCCGGGACCGGCCAGGAAGCAGCAGAGGAGGAAGAAGCGTCCGCAGGCCCCGCGGGAACCCCGATCCGCGAGGAAAGGGACGACCGCAGGGCACCCCGAAGACGCCGCCCGCACCACCACCACCACCACCACCACCACCGAGGCCCCAGAGGGCAACGCAGCGCTCCTCGACCTCCTGAGAGGGGTGCTCCAAGCCCAGCAGGAGACCTCCAAGGCCATCGCCCAGGCCCTAGCAGCAGTGACTAAAAAACCCCAAGATGCCTGAAGACCTTCGCATAGTCTACTGGAATGCCCAGTCGCTAACCGGCAAGATAGGCCTGCTCCGGAACTTCGTCCGTGAGCAAAAGGTAGACATCATGCTGGTTAGCGAAACGATGCTGCGCCCTTCCGTGCCACTGAAAGTCCCCTGCTACCTCGTCTACAGGAGGGACGAGAAGACGGCCGCGGGGCGAGCCTACAGGGGACTAACAGTCATCGTCAAGAGATCCGTGGTTCACCAGGTGGTAGACCTCAAGCCGTACGACTCCCTGGACACCCTGGGGGTTGACGTGCTGGCAGAGGGCCACGAGCTGCGGGTCTATGCGGCCTACAGACCGACGGGAGTGCCGGGCTCCATTGCCACAGACTTGGCGGAGTTGATGAGGGCACCCATGCCGACCATCCTGGCGGGCGACCTCAACGCCAAGCACCCGGCATGGCACTCGACCGTGACAGACGCCGCCGGAAGGGCAATTCATCGTGCGGCCGTCGACCATGACTTCGATGTCTCCGGGCCCGAGGAGCCGACGCACTACAGCGACGCGCACGGGTCCGAGCAGGTCATCGACTTCGTGGTCAGCAAGGGCGTGACAGCTGCAATGGTGCAGGAGACTCTGCCAGACCTGCCGTCTGACCACCGGCCGGTCCTCCTGACACTCAAAGCGAAGGCTACAAGCATCACAAAGAAGCCGGGACGACGCATCAACTGGGAGGCGTTCACAGCGGCCCTGGAGGAGAAATCCCAGACCAGGCCCATCACCACAGCTGAGGACGTCGAAGATGCCGCCAACGCCGTAACCACCAGCATCCAGGAGGCGCTTGACCACGCTGCGCACACCGTTCCGGCAAGAGAGAGGAGGAATCCACTCCCAACCCGGATCCAGGATCTTATATTGCGCAAGCGCCAACTGAGACGGCAATGGCAAAGGACGAGATGCCCCACCCTGAAGACGTCGCTTAACGCACTGGTCGAAAGGGTGAAGGAGGAGCTGAAGAAGAACGCTGCAGAATCGTGGGAGAGTCACATCGCGTCGGTCGACGGTGACGTCCCCTCCATTCACCGTCTGTGCCGTCAACTCGGCGCGACACCGACGGCCACGAGGCCCCTGCGGGACCAGAACGGCCAGCTGAGGTACAAGGCGGAGGACAGGGCGGAGATCTTCGCCGAGTGCCTCGAAAGGCAGTTCCAGCCGAACGCTTCGGACGACGCTGAGCACATCGCAGCAGTGGACCGACACCTGGAGAGATACCTCGCGGCACCCATCGAGGCGGTTGACGATCCGGTCGTCTTCACACCCGGCCAAGTGGGCAGAGCCCTGAAACGTTGCAACCCGAGGAAAGCCCCGGGCGCCGATGCGATCCCGAACATGGCCCTACGCCACCTGCCGCAGCGCTCCATCGCGGCGGTGACGAGGCTGTTCAATGGGATCCTGCGCACGGGTCACTTTCCACAGACATGGAAGCTTGGCCGGGTCATCATGATACCCAAACCCGGCAAGAACCTTCAGAGACCGGAGAGTCACCGTCCGATCACTCTCCTCAGCACGACCTCCAAGGTGTTCGAGAGACTGCTGCTCAGCCACCTGCAGCCACACATCACACCGCGTCCGGAGCAGTTCGGCTTCCGCATCGGCCACTCCACCACACTGCAGCTAACAAGAGTGCTCCACTTCCTAGCGACGACCAGAAACCGGAGGGAGCACGCCGTCGCAGCACTCTTGGACATGGAGAAGGCGTTCGACCGCGTATGGCACGAGGGAGTGCTGTACAAGCTGTCGACGTCACCAGCTCCTCGGCGCATCGTCCGCGTCCTGGCTTCTTTCCTGACCGAACGGAGGTTTGTCGTGGCGGTAGAAGACGCCACCTCATCGGAGCGCCGCATCCAAGCTGGCGTCCCTCAAGGAAGCAGCCTGTCCCCGGCCCTGTATGCCCTCTACACCGACGACATCCCGGTGATCGGAAACGTCAAGCTGGGGCTATTCGCCGACGACGCCGCATACTTCGCTTCTTCAATGAACATCGCCCACGCGGCGAAGAAGCTCCAGAGGACCCTTGACGCTCTTCCCGACTGGCTCTCCCGATGGAGACTGTCGGTGAACGTAGGGAAGACACAGGCCATCGCCATGGGACAGAAGAACCCTCCGCCGCCCCTCCGTCTACACGGTCAGGAGGTGCCTTGGTCAGGCACCGTAAAGTACCTGGGTGTCACCATTGACAGGAGACTCACGATGAAGCATCACGTCGCCGAGGTCGTACAGCGCGCCAAGTACGCGCGCACCTGCCTCCGTCCAGTACTCGCCAGCAACCTCCCCGTGCGCACCAAGCTGGGGATCTACAAGACGTACGTGCGGTCCCGGCTCACATACGCGGCACCAGCCTGGTACGCGTTAGTGGCCGAGTCCAACCGTAGACGTCTTCGTGTGCAGGAGTCCCAGTCCCTGCGCACCATCGTCGCCGCTCCCCGCTACGTGCGCAACGAGGACATCCGTCGCAGCCTCCGCTGGCAGAGTCTGGACGAGTTCATCGGCCACCTCGCGCGCGTCATGTTCGACCGCGCCGACAACTCCAGCTTCCCGTCGCTTCAGGGGATCGCGCCGCTCCACGCGCGCCCCCCGGATCGCCGCGCACTGGCTCAGCCCAGAGAGCTGGTGCCCCGCGACGAGTCTCCTGTTCGTGGTGACGACAGGCAACCTCAAAGCCGCTGAAAGGCCAACGATCCCGTCACGCCGCAGATAGGCAAAACGGGATAAAAGCCGCAGATAGGCATCCCAACCGAAACGCCAAAGATAGGCTAATCGGGTAAAAGCCGCAGAGAGGCCAAGCCACAAGATGGCACAAAGAGACCGTCCCATTGTTATGGGACGCGCCTGAAGCCGACTTAAAGGGCATGGAGCCCTGAAAAGTCCCCCCCACACCCCCCCGCGCTTCGCGCGGGGAGGCGTGTGAGAAGACTCGAGCTGATGGGAAGTCAGTCGTCTCGGAGTCTTCTCACAGTCGTCAGCCAGCCATCTCTCTGGAAACAACCTCTTCTACGGATCTGATCAGAAGCCGAAAGCGTCGCGTTTTATTTTGAACCCCAAAAAGTGCGGGTCTATACAGTCCGGCCCGTACATTGGTCCAGTCGAACCGGATAGTTTCGCGATGCCGGTAACGCGCTCCGTCGGAAGAAGAGGCGAGTCTGCGTCGAGCGGCATCACAGCCGCCGCCTATACGACGCCGTCCGAGTCTGCGGGCATCACCGCCGATTCCGCGACTACGTCTGCAGTCTCCACACGGACCGCCGCAGAGAGCACACGCATGGGGCCGACACCGATACCTCCACCTCCGCCACCACCACCGTCGGCGGTCACAGCGACGACTCAACCGCCAAGAAGCACCACTCCTACCGTGGTGGCCAGACCACTCGACGCGCGGGCAACGGCTGCACTGTTGGCTATCAACCTCGGGGTTGCGACCCCGCGGGCGGACGCCGCACTGGGATCACCTGCGGGCCCCGGCACGTTCGCGCCACCGCCGCCGCCGAGTGAGAAGAGCGACCTCGCTGCTACATCGTCAGCGCGCAAGAAGAAGAGCAGCAAGGCATATCGCGCTGCAATAGTGCGACAAGAGCTGATCAGGCTACAGATGGAGCTGGCAAGAGCGAAACTCGCAACTATAGAAAATGAGGACAGCGAGGACGAGGACACGGTCGTTGAAGACACGGCCGAAGAGCCCAACCGGGCGAGAAGGGTGCAGGATTGGGTCGACCAAAGTACGAGGGTCTCGGGACACAGGTCTCCAATTCCTGCACCCAGGCAGCATGACGCAGCCAACTTCGCGGTGCCCGGGCCGGAGCCCGGTGCCTACATGCCACCGGCGGGGGGCGTCCCCGCCAACTTTACGGCGCCCGGGCCGGAGCCCGGCGCCTACGTGCCACCGGCAGGGGGCGACCCTGCCAACTCGATGGCGCTGGAGCGATGGCTCGGCGCACAACAGCAACAGCAGCAGCATCAGCAACAACTGCACGCGGAAAGAAGTCCCGCGACGGCGCCCGGGCAAAGGCTCGGGGCCAACATGCCACCGACGGGGGGCGACCCCGCCAATACCGCGACGCTTGAGCAGGAGCTCGGCACCCGCAACAACCAAGCCGCAGCGCCCCAGCCTGCACCAGGCGTGTGGCTCGGTGCCGCAGCGACGCCGAGGCAGCAGCTACATAGTGCCATACCGCCGAACGGAATGCAAGCACCGGCGGGAGCAGTCCAGGTCATGCAGCGGCCTCCTAACCCGCTTGCCGACCTCACGACGGCCATCACCATGGCCATTACCGCGGGCCAGCAGCAACAGCGGAAACCTGTGGACTTACCAGTGTTTATGGGCTCGCACCAATACTGGCTTTCGTTCAGGAAAGCATATATAGATACAGTGAATAGTTTCAGTGATAGTGAAAACGTTTATAGACTTCGCAACAGTGTAAAAAGACGTGCGCGCGAAGCGATAGAAGAACTGTTGATAAGTGGTGCATGTGCAAGTGACATTTTTAAAGTATTGGAAAATCGGTTCGGGCGTCCCGACGCCATCGCGCTCGCCGAGTTGGAACGCTTGCGGTCGCTGCCGCGGCCAACGGACAACCCAAGAGACATTTGCATATTCGCGAATAAAGTGTGTAATATAGTGGCTACGCTACGCGCTTTGGATAGAGCCCACTATATGTACAACCCGGAAGTCACGAAACACGTGACAGAGAAGCTCGGCATGAACATGCGATATAGATGGTTCGAATTTGTGGCGGGCCAACCTCAAGAAGAGCCTGACCTGCTGAAACTCTCCCGCTTCCTACAGCGAGAGGCTGATATCTGCGCGCCGTTCGCTCCGCCAGAAATAGTACAGTCGGCGCAACCGCAGTATCAAGAGCGCCGGCCGCCAACGCATCGAACGCTTGCTGCCATAGAACGCAAACAATGTCCAGTGTGCAACCACGGAACTCACAGCACCGCCCCCGAATGTGCAAAGTTTACACAAGCGGTGCCCGCACAGCGCTGGGAATTTGCGAAAGAAAAGCGACTATGTTTTCGTTGCTTGCGATATAGAAAATATGCACACACGTGCAAAGCAAGGAAATGTGCGATCGACGGTTGCGAGAGATGGCACCACACGCTTCTACACACAGACGAAGAGGTCACCGTGAAGAAAGTCTGCGACAACAAGAAGGAAACGCCAGTTGAAACAGTGACCTGTGCATGGGCTTGCGGACCACACTCTTTTCTGAAGATTTTACCAGTAAAAGTGTCCGGGCCTCTGGGCACGAAAGAAGCTTGGGCCCTGCTCGACGACGGCTCAACGGTCACCCTCATAGATAGCCAGCTGGCCGAGGACGTCGGAGCGGAGGGACCGCTTGACCCTCTGCGCATTGATGCCATATCGGACTCCACTTTTGAACAAAAACGGAGTCAGCGAGTGAAGATAGAACTAACAGGCGCAGGTCGAAAATATGCAATCCAAGCGCGAACGATGAGGAACCTTGCACTATCTGCGCAGCGAGTCGACGAGGGAACGGTCAACGAATGTCGTCATCTACAGGACATAAGAAACCAACTCGTCTACACGTGTGGCCGTCCGAAAATCCTCATAGGCCAAGATAACTGGCACCTGTTAGTGGCGCAACAAATGCGACGCGGCCGTCGTAACCAGCCAGTAGCCTCCCGCACCCCGCTGGGGTGGGTCCTGCACGGCGCACACACACGTGCGCTGGGAGCGTGCGTAAACTTCTTGCACGAAAAGCAAGAGACGATCGAAGAACAGATGGAAAGATTCTTCTCAATAGATAGCCTCGCCATCCAGCCTGCGCGTCCAACGAGCGACCCGGAAGAAAAGGCGAGAAAAATTATGGAAGCAACAGTTAGAGAAGTGGAGCCGGGCGTGTACGAAGCTGGCCTGCTGTGGAACAGCAAGAAAATAGAACTGCCACGCAATTACGACAACGCGCTCAGCCGCCTCCACAGCGTTGAAAAGAAGATAGACAAGAATCCAGAACTACGCAAGAAATACGCAACACAAATGGAAGAACTCGTGACGAAGGGGTACGCCGAGCCAGCTCCCGCTACCACAACGCCGGGACGAACCTGGTATCTACCTCACTTCGGAGTCATTAACCCTCTGAAACCCAACAAGTTCAGGGTGGTGCACGACGCGGCGGCAAAAACAAAGGGGACGTCACTCAACGATCACCTAATGTCCGGCCCAGATTTATTGCAGTCGCTGCCGGGTGTTATGATGCGATTCCGACAACATGCGGTGGCAGTAACAGCCGACATAGCAGAGATGTTTATGCGAGTCAAAGTGCGAGAAGAAGATAGAGACGCACTAAGATATTTGTGGAGAGGAGCAGAGCGAGGCGACACGCCACCCACCGAATATAGAATGACGTCGCTTATTTTCGGAGCGACGTGTTCTCCATCAATTGCGATATACGTAAAGAATTTCAACGCCATGAAGCATCGAAACATAGATAATAGAGCCGCAACGGCAATAATAGAAAATCATTATGTCGATGACTACTTAGATAGCTTCAAGACAGTGAAAGAAGCCATCGACACATCGTCTGCCGTCAAACAGATACACGAGATGGGAAACTTCAACCTCCGCGGCTGGACATCAAACAGCGCGGAAGTGATGATAGCCATGAAGGCCACATCCGAACAGCCGAACGCCGTTAAGCTCAACGACGGCGGCCCGAGCGAACGTGTCCTGGGACTTATCTGGAGACCCGGAACAGACGAACTAAGCTTTAACCTGGACCTGGCACGCATCCCGCCAGCCGTCCTCGAGACCGGAACGCCGACGAAACGTGAAGCACTAAAGATAGTGATGTCATTATATGACCCCATGGGCTTCGCGTCACCGGTCACAATAAGAGCGAAGAGTCTGCTACAAGAAGCATGGCGCAGGGGCATAGATTGGGACCAGCGACTACCCAACGACCTCGCCGATCAGTGGAAAGAATGGCTGACACATCTAAAAGCTCTACGGGATGTGTCAGTACCCCGCGCTTACCCAGGGTTCAGCGACGCCTCCAACCTACAGCTGCACGTAATGACAGACGCCAGCGAGTCAGCCTACTCCGCGGCGCTGTATTGGCGCGCCGAACAACCCGACGGTCGGGTGTACACATCGCTAGTGCTAGCCAAAGCGCGCGTCGCCCCATTGAAGCTCACATCGATCCCGAGACTGGAGCTCCAAGCAGCAGTAATGGGCACGCGCATGGCTGAAGTAGTGAAAAAAGAACATAGACAACGAATAGACAGCACCATCTACTGGACGGACAGCAAGACAGTGCTACACTGGATCCGCAGCGGCTCACGCACCTATCGCCCGTTCATTGCACACCGCATAGCTGCAATAGAAGAGACCAGTAAAGTCAACGAATGGCGATGGATACCAACGAATTTAAACGCTGCGGACGATGCAACCCGGGACGTACCAGAGAACTTTACAAAGAATCATAGATGGTACGAGGGCCCAGCCTTTCTGCGTCAGCCACCGGAAGAGTGGCCAGAAGAAAAGGTCTTGCCTTCATCAGCAGACAAAGAGACGCCCATCCTGACTGATGAAGAAAGAACCAACTTTGCAACACACCAAAATGTTGCGATAGTTGCAAGCGAAGCAGTTCCTGAGGCAAGCCGTTTCTCGAAATGGGAAAGATTAAGAGGAGCGACAGCTAGAGTTCTGCAATTTATAGAACTCTGCCGAAGAACAGAAATAGTCAACTACAAGAGAACGAAGGCGAATAGCAAGTCAGATCCCGATTGGCGACATCAAGCTGCACCCACCACGAGGAATATAGAACATCGAATACCGCCAACGACTCCGACGCGTAACTTCATCAAAGTTAGCGTTGACCTGCTGCAACGTGCCGAAAAAATATTACTGCAAGCGGCTCAAGAACAAACGTTCGTCGAAGAGCTAAAAGCCCTGCGAGCTAACCAACCTCTGCCGGCTAATAGCAAACTGAAGACAATAGCAGTCGCCATTGACAACGACCTAATGGTGTTGAAGAGCAGAATCGCCGCCGCAATAGACATCGCAGAAGAAGCCAAACGACCACCCGTCATAGATGGCCGACATAGAATAGCAAGACTGCTGATAGACTACATTCACAGGAAACTCAGCCACGCAAGAGTGGAACCTACTGTAAACGAAGTGAAACAGAAGTATTGGGTGATTCGTCTGCGACCCACGACACGCCAAGTCGTTCACAGTTGTCTGCCCTGCCGCATAAGGCGGGCCGTGCCACCAACCCCACCCACGGGAAACCATCCACTCTGCCGCCTCGCACATCACCAGAGGCCCTTCAGCTACACCGGGGTCGACTACTTCGGCCCACTAAGTGTCACCGTGGGCCGCAGCCACCAGAAGAGATACGTAGCTCTATTCACATGCCTCACAACCCGCGCCATACATCTAGAAATGGCGCACTCTTTGACAACGGACTCCGCGATCATGGCACTACGACGCATGATCGCACGCCGCGGATGTCCTACAGAGATCTGGTCCGACAACGGGACTAACCTAAGGGGCGCCGATAAGGAACTAAGAGGAGCCCTCGACACCGCCACGGAGGAAGAGGCGGTGCGAAGACACATCAGTTGGCGCTTCATCCCCGCGGGAGCCCCGTTCATGGGCGGAGCCTGGGAAAGATTGGTGCGGGCAACCAAAGCCGCACTAGAGGTGACGCTACACGAGCGGCACCCTAAAGAAGAGACGCTCATCACGCTGTTGGCCGAAGCCGAATTTACGGTCAACAGCCGGCCACTGACCCACGTGTCGGTGGACCCAAACGACCCTGAGGCACTCACGCCGAATCATTTTCTCCTCGGGGGCTCTGCCTGGGCACCGACACCTGGGACCTTCGAAGAAAGTGATACCGTCGGACGCGCCACCTGGCGCACATCACAAAGACTCGCCGACCTGTTCTGGGCGAGATGGATACGGGAGTATCTCCCAGAACTCCAACACCGGCGGGAGCCGCAAGGGCGCGGCCCCGCGCTGTCCGTCGGCGATCTAGTCCTTATCGTCGACGGCACCCTTCCACGCAACACATGGCCGCGGGGAATCGTCACCGCCACGTACCCCGGTGCCGACGGCATCGTGCGAGCTGCGGACGTGGCGACCAAGGGCGGCGTGCTTCGACGCCCCACAAAGAAACTGGCTGTCCTGCCTACGGCGGTGCACCAGTCGACTGCGGTCCAGCACGCGGAAGAAACTTCATCACCACGGCGATGAACGGCGGGAGAAATGTGCGGGACAGCGCAGTCCAATTAGTTTGTAATTATAGTTTAAGATAGGTTAAGATTATATTATAATAGTTATATAAGTATCGTATAGAAAAATAGGCTAAGCTCATGTAAATAGATAGTAATAGAAAGAGAAATAAAACAGTATCGGATCCGGCCCCGGCCCCCACGCTCGCCCGAGTGTGAGAAGGACAAACGAACCCGGCGCCCCGGGCCCCCGCTCTCGCCCGAGCAGTATGAATAGAGCCCGCGCGGCGCTGGGAAGTCAGTCGTCTCGGAGTCTTCTCACAGTCGTCAGCCAGCCATCTCTCTGGAAACAACCTCTTCTACGGATCCGATCAGAAGCCGAAAGCGTCGCGTTTTATTTTGAACCCCAAAAAGTGCGGGTCTATACAGTCCGGCCCGTACACGATAAAACTTTAGGCTTTCGTTTCTGTTGTCCGAAATAAACGCATTTTATTTGATTTTATTTATTTATCATTATTTTAGAGGATTATTTTACTTTTTTTTCTAAGGTTTTTTTTTGAAGGCGGTTTTACTTTTTTGCTAAAAGATTTTTATTTCAAAATTTTACGTTGATTTAAAATTTTCAGAATTATCCTCCAACTCCTAACCGTCAAGGAGTTGTACCTTCCATCATCAGCTCATCAACATAAGATGATGACTACCGGACGCAAATACTTGAATAGCCTTAGAAAATATATGAAACACATGATACGTGCCTATAAAATTTGAGGGTTGCCCTAGATTTCCCTGGGATCACATCATCAGATCATGACTTGGTGACAGTAGGACCACCTCAGGAGTATACCCTTTCGAATAATGATTTAACATTTTCAGAATTATCCTCCAACTCCTAACCGCTAAGGAGTTGTATCTTCCATCATCAGCTCATCATCATGAGATGATGACTACCAGACGCAAATACTTGAATAACCTTAGAAAATATATGAAACACATAGTACGTGCCTGTAAAATTTGAGGGTTGCCCTCGATTTCCCTGGGATCCCATCATCAGATCATGACTTGGTGACAATGGGACCACCTCAGGAGTATACCCTTTCTAATAAAAAAAAAATTGAAAATCGGTCTACAATTGACGGAGTAATCGATGTACATACATAAAAAATAAAAAATAAATACATACAGTGGAACGTAGAACCTCCTCCTTTTTTTGAAGTCGGTTAAAAAGTAAAACCGCCTTCAAAAAAAAACCATTGAAAAAAAACGTAAAATAATCCTCTAAAATAATGATAAATAAATAAAATCAAATAAAATGCGTTTATTTCGGACAACAGAAACGAAAGCCTAAAGTTTTATCGCCTAGCACTAAGCAGCAGAAATATGAAGTCGGTGCTTCATTCAAAGAATATTCCGCTCGCACCGCACCGACTTCATATTTCTGCTGCTTAGTGCTAGGCCATAAAACTTTAGGCTTTCGTTTCTGTTGTCCGAAATAAACGCATTTTATTTTATTTTATTTATTTATCATTATTTAGAGGATTATTTTACGTTGTTTTTCTAAGGTTTTTTGTATACGTTTTTTGCTTTATATTAGGATTTTTTGGACTCGTAAAAAGAAAAGTCCTGACTGACTAACTGATCAACGCCCAGCCTAAACCCCTGGACATAGAAAGCTGAAAATTTGCATAGAGGTCTACCTAATAATTATGTTCGTGAGTCTTTTACGCTTAATAAATGTACATGTATAAAAGTACATTTCATTTCTCGACTTTTTAGTACAGTCAGCTACTATAGTTGCTAAACAACAGAGGCGGTCACAATGGTCTTAGCACGGCTCTATTGTTATAGACATAAGAGATTGTGCAGATCATTGTGAGCGCTTCGGTTGCTTAGCAACTATTGTTGCTAACTGTACCCATAGTACAGGCTCTACCTAGTTTGGTGCTACGTCAATTGGTGTCATAAAGCAGACAGACGGGAGGCGCCTTTGGTTTATCTATGCAGTACAATTTTTGAGTCACTTTTTGAGGGGGTCAATGTACACACGTACAGCACACGTTTACGCTCATGTCAAAATTTGTTACGTTCCAATTATATTTTTTATAAACTCACTGAAACATGAATACACAGAAAAAAACCAGAAAAATGCCAACCCCGGGAATCGAACCCGGATCCTCGACACTCCGGGTCGTGTGCTTTTCCCCTACACCACGATTGGACATAGAGGAAAGGCCGAATTTTTTCCATGTATTCAAATCTTAGCTTGTTTTTATCACTTTTTGCAGTGACTAGCGCCATCTATGCGATTACTTCGTAAACCGAAAACAACGCACCCTTTCGAAACTTATCAGTTTACCCAGGCTCAACAACGAGATGGCGCACTAAAGCAATCAATTCATGACCTCAGTAGGAGTATCTTTGACCCGGAGTGTCGAGGATCCGGGTTCGATTCCCGGGGTTGGCATTTTTCTGGTTTTTTTCTGTGTATTCATGTTTCAGTGAGTTTATAAAAAATATAATTGATATTCACGGGAAAACCGTAAAAATAAAAAATTGGGAGAAAAAATACAAAAAGATACTCCTACTGAGTTCATGAATTGTTACGTTCCTACAAACTCACACTAAAACAAACCTGCCACACAAATGCCAAAAACACGCACACAACGAACAGACCACGTGCATTTTCGCAGACTTAATGTTTGGTTCTTGGCTGAGGGGAAATCGCGCGTAACATTCATTCCTTTCCTGCTCTAAGATTGGTGTCCATAATGCCATGATATTTATTTCTTTTATTCATATTTTCTGACATTTTCTTAAGTTCTCGTCGACATGTGTATCCAGCCCATCCTAACCTATGGCGCGCAAACATGTTATCTGACCAAAATTCAAAATCCAAGCTTAAGATTTGCCAAAGAGCTATGGAGCGCAGCATACTGGATGTAAAAAGGATTGACAGAATCCGGAAAACCACGCTGCGCTCCAAAACACGCATAGCTGACGTCGGGAAAAAAACCGCTAAGCTAAAGTTGGACAGAGCTGGACACGTCTGCCGTATGTACCCACAGAGGTGGGCTCACGCAGCCACTTGGTGGGTACCGGAGAACGGCCAGCGACGACGCGGCAGACCAAGAAGGAGATGGCGGGACGATTTGGAGGCGTATGCTAAGGACTGGCCTGACATTGCGCCAGACCGGGAGTTGTGGAGATCCAGAGGAGAGGCCTTTGCCCTACAGTGGGACACTACAGCGAATGAATGAATATTTTCTGAACCATGGTTAAAAAACCTACAAACCTCAGTGTCTCAATGACACCCGCCATTAGGGTTACAATGGCTTTTAAAATCACCGGAAATTATGACACAGGACCCTTGTCCATTAACCGATAATGTTAAAAATATAATCTCGACTTTAATTAAGAGTAGTTGACACACGCACGGGCGAGCCTTTTTAGCAGCAGATGTGTTTTACTGCTACCGTCTGTACCACGAGCACGAATACTCGAATCTTACGTAAATCCAGTAGTGTGACGTTATAGAGAAAATTTGTACGGTGTTTGGAACAACGCTCCCTGAGCATATTTTGTACTAAAGTTAAATATGAATTTTCTTGATGACGATACGATAACGTTACTACTCGATTACACTACGTAGGATTCGAATTTTCGTACTCAGGCCTGTGGTCATGTATAGTGGTCGATCGCCATTCAGTTTGCAAAAAAATTAAAAATGATAAAAGAAACCTAAAGTTGATTTTCAAATACCTATTCAATGATACCCCACTTGATATAGTTTGTCGACTTTTTTTTCACAACATGGCATCTGATGGTCGCTATATTTAATCTAAATAACTGTCATGTCTTCAGTGACACTCGCAATATTAACACGAATCGATTGACGTAAAAATGATTAAAATCAACAGACGCGTTCGGTCTCCACAGTGCCGCAGAGGAACAAACATTACATACATCATAGATTGATAAACACCTTACCATCCTTGGCGTTTCGCAGACGGGTAAAACGGCGGTGATCGCTTTTTCTGTGTGTTACCTATATGTACACGTTTATTCTTAGAGTTGCGATGGATAGACCCAAAACATAAGTATCGTGCCTGCCATCTGTCACTTCACCCAAACACTCAAACACCGCTTGCAAAGTTTTATGAAAAAAGGCTCTAAAACACCACAGCTGCTTTGAGACCTTTTAAACCCGCCATGCTAAACAGAGGGGCGTTACAAGTTTGCCGCGTGCATTTAATTTTGTGTGTCTGCTTGTGTCATCATAGCTCCTAAACGTTCGTAAATTACAGGCATAAGTACGCCTTTGCACTTGTATCTCGTTGTTTGTAATTTGTCTTAATTTCTGCACAAGAGAGCGCCCGCGGCTCCTGGCGTGGAATATTTTACTATCGTAAGGTATCTCTATTATAGCAATAGGAATGTGTCCTCTGGGTAAAAAAGTAATAATTCTAATTAGTAGTTAAAGATTGTCACGAACTGGTCCCAACTCAGCGTGATGCTGGCCTTGCAGCCAGCGCTGGTCATCCGTTGGAACCACCAGGTGATCAAGTACATCATACAAAATTTGAGGGTTGCCCTCGATTTCCCTGAGATCCCATCATCGGATCCTGACTTGGTGACGATGGGACCAACAAGAAAGTGTATCGTTCCAAGCAAAAGAAATCGGTCAAGCCGTCTTCGAGTAATCGGGGAACATTTCATACAAAAAGAAATCGACGAATTGAGAACCTCCTCCCTTTTTTGAATTCGGTTGAAAATTCGGCCACAAACAGTGCCAAAGGATGTCCCTATACACCTTCATATCGCATAAAGGTTGGAGCAATTGCTTTTTGTAGCTTCCTTTCCCGAGGGTCGTGGGTTCGTTACCCGCTCGTTGCCACCCGGAAACTGAGAAGACACTAATCAGCCCGTTCCCTTTGAGTAAAAATAAGTTTTGAACTCCCCAATATTTTCATTTCAAAGTTCAATCCAAGCTAATTTACTAGTTTATTCGCCAGTACAAATAGCCACCCTACTTTTTTATTATTTTTATTATTTTTATTAATTAGCACCCAAGAATACCTCTAAGAGGGCCTCCGTTAAAGCTTTGCAACAACTCTCTACGAGCAATGCAGCGCCGCATGTTAGTCCATATCATGAAAACCACTGCACCGTTTTTCATGAAACTTGCACTGTTCCCTGTTGAAGTCAATGTAAGACAATAGAAAAATAATGGTCGCAATCCGATAAGTAGTTGCAGAGAAATTCGTGGACATACATACATATGTATGTATGTGTTGGTTTGAAATCTCTAATAGATTATCATAATTTATGTGAATATCTAGCAGTTTCGATAATACTACATACATATACGTGAGTGTCAAATTGATAACCTCCTATTTTTTAATCCCCGACGAAAAAGAGGGGTGTTATAAGTTTGACATGTGTAGCTGTGTATCTGTGTACTGATTTTGATGCGGTTTTCTTCAAACGAAAGCTGGTTTATTGGAGAAAGTTCTTAGCTAAGTTTCATTAAAATCGGCTCGCCCGATTTTGAAACATTGAACTTTGAAATGACAATGTTGGGGGTTTCCCAACTTTTCTAAGCTGGTTAGGTTACAGATTCTAAACATCTCGTTTAATATTTCAAATATTTTTACCCATGGTCGTTTAAAAAAAAACAACACAACAAAAATAAAAGTATACAGTCATAACACTCCAATGGCACGAGTACCTACCAATGTATGTGTTACTTGATACACAAAGCTAATGATCCCATGTTAAGCAGCGGCTCGTAATATCATATTTTAAATTGAACTCACAATGACAAGGCCCCACAATAGACGCGGGGTCACATTATAATAATCGACGTGTCACTTAGAGGCTTATGAATATTTTAACCCCTGTACGAACGGATGCGTCAGTGCGTTATTATGGTCTCATGGTAATTTTTTTTATACGACGAGGAAGGCAAACGAGCAGTGGGTCACCTGATGGTAAGTGATCATCACTGCCCATGGATACCCGCAGCCCCGGGGGGGGGGGGGGGGGGTTTGCAGATGCGTTGCCAACCCAGAGAGCTCAGATGAAATGTCTCTTGTGCCCGTAATTACACCGGCTGTCTTACTCTCCACATCGGAACACAACAGTGCAAGCACTGCAGCTTAGCGGCAGGATTAGCGAGTAAGATGGTGGTAGCGATCCGGACGGACCTCGCACAAGGTCCTACCACCGGCAAAATATTTATAATTCCTGAGCAAGTAAGTGATACTAATTTTAAAAACTACATCAAATGGACGTATTTTTAATGCATAAAGCCACCTTGGTGCATTATTCCGGAGGTGAAGTGCCGAATTTAGGTGATAAGGCTCATGAGGCTGAAAAAATGTTACAGCTTTTTTTTAACTTGACTTTTTCAGCTAAGTAGGATTTTACACGAAAAAGAAAACATACCGCGCAAAAGCCTCACTTTTCAGTAATATTTGTCAAAATAGAGATTTCAAAAATTCTTGCATTTATTTGATGCTGTGGCATTGAAAGAACTTAGTTGATTGAGGGAGGAAAATTTTCGACTTTATGTAAAATCACAATATCTCAATAAGCCATTCTTACTAAGCTTATAATAGTTATTTAGAGAGGTAATAAAGGGCTATCAGCTGTCGACGGATTACCGTCGGTCGGTTTTTTGGACACCCTGAATGTAAGATAACAAATAAATATTTAAAAAAAATACGAGCACTAAAGAACCTACCTTGCTACGAGTATTCATCAACACTCAAAATCAGCAAAAAAAACAGGTGTTGCTCGTTGACACAAGGATTAAATTAAAATACCGTTGACTTCGAGCCGCCCAAGTAACAAGGTTACACGCTACGCTGGCGTTCTTAAGACATGTCCGGTCCGAATGCTTATTCGGACCCTTACAACCGTACTTGTTTGAACAGGGCTTAACAACCTTCGTACACACCCTTTTGAATCCCGTAAAGTAATTCACATAGAAAGTGAGTAAGGGCGGCTGACAATTTCATGTTTTACAATAATTTAGAACTCTTTCTCCGTCTATCGTCGTTACTAAGAAATCATTCAGTTTTCGGGGCAAAATTTCGATTTTAAACGCTAAAACCTCAGAAAATAAACGTAAAATAATCCTCCAAAATAATGATAAATGAATAAAATAAAATAAAATGCGTTTTATTTCGGACAACAGAAACTAAAGCCTAAAGTTTTATGGCCTAGCACTAAGCAGCAGAAATATGAAGTCGGTGCGGTGCGAGCGGAATATTCTTTGAATGAAGCACCGACTTCATATTTCTGCTGCTTAGTGCTAGGCGATAAAACTTTAGGCTTTAGTTTCTGTTGTCCGAAATAAACGCATTTTATTTGATTTTATTTATTTATCATTATTTTAGAGGATTATTTTACGTTTTTTTTCAATGGTATTTTTTTTGAAGGCGGTTTTACTTTTTAACCGACTTCAAGAAAAGGAGGAGGTTCTACGTTCCACTGTACGTATTTTTTTTTATGTATGTTGATCGATTACTCCGTCAATTGTTGACCGATTTTCAATTTTTTTTTTATTTGAAAGGGTATACTCCTGAGGTGGTTGGTGAGGTGACAATGGTGTCACCAAGTCATGATCTGATGATGGGATCCCAGGGAAATCGAGGGCAACCCTCAAATTTTACAGGCACGTACTATGTGTTTCATACATTTTCTAAGGTTATTCAAGTATTTGCGTCTGGTAGTCATCATCTCATGATGATGAGCTGATGATGGAAGGTACAACTCCTTAGCGGTTAGGAGTTGGAGGATACACTAAAAAACAATTACTTTGCTCACCCGCGACCACTAATGACAAATAGTTATATCTGTGCGGCAAATGTATGTTTCCATGCAACACCTCCACCTCCACTGCTACACGAATCAACACATGCCACACAGACCCAACTATCACCACCACCACTATACTAAACGCTGACGCGTTTCGGCACTCTCCACGAGGCCATTTACGAAGCACAACAACAACCGCTCAACATGCCACCACTTCCACTACTGACATATGTAAACCATGTACTCAACTTAGTTAATGACAAAACCAACGTACCCACTAATATTTTATAAATTCCAAACTACCCTTTTATGTAAGTCCTAAACTACCCTTTTTTTTAAATGAATTCCAAACTACCCTTTTTATTTTATTTTTAATTTACGCCAGGTACCCCGTTATTTTTAACCGAGTACGGTAAAAAGAGAAGTCATGTTCTCATTATTACTATGACACATTATTAAAATTAGAACCAAGTCGTAACAAAGGCGAAGAAACCAAATTAACTTGTTCATTAATAATAGACCCCATGTTGTTGTACCTAATTATTTCCAATTGTTCTAAAACCGATAGCCGCAAACCCTTATCACAATAATGTAAAATTTCGTACGTATCTGAGTCTAACAACGAATGATTCGTTTCTAATAAATGCTTGGCAAAGTTTGAGTTCTCTGGATGATCATGCCTATATGACGAGACATGCTCTTTAAATCTAGTATCAAAGCTTCGACCGGTTTGTCCAATGTATACTTGACTACTGTCGCCACAAGTGAGTTTATATACGCCCGGCCTGTTCCCTTTATCCACCTTTTCTTTGTTATTACAAAGTCTAGAACGTAAAGAATTAGTAGTCTTAAAGGCAACATTGATGTTATTTGATTTTAAAATATTATAAATCTTGTCAGACAACCGGCCAACATAAGTAATACTAGATCTAAATTTGTTAGTAAGCTGAGATGGCAACGCAGAGTAAAGCATGCTATTCACTATCCGTCCCTGCTTCTTTTGAATCAGACTATTAACCATTGCTGTACTATAACCATTTGTTGTTGCTATCTGATATATAGTATGTAACTCAGAATCATAATGCTCTTTCGAAAGAGGTACAGTTAGTAGTCTATGCACATAACAATGGAAAGCAGCCAGTTTATGCTGCCATGGGTGAGTAGAATTTGCAGGTATGACAGTATCTGTGTACGTAGGCTTACGGTAAATTTGAAACTGGTGCCTATTATTTACCCTTGTAATAGTTAAATCCAAAAAATTCAAAGAACGATTTTCCTCTAATTCTCGTTTGAACTTTATTTTTGGATGTTTGTTATTGAGAGCACTAATAAACAAATCTAGCTGCCTCATACTCCCCTTCCAACATAAATTAAATCATCAACATACCTATAATAATATACTAAATTGCTGTTCCCCACTATATATTGTTTTTCAAAGTTATCCATAAAAACGTCAGCTATTAAAGGACTAAGAGGTGACCCCATTGCTAAACCATCACTCTGCAAATAATATTGACCATTAAATCTGAAATAATTTTGTTTCATGCATAAAGTTACTAATTCTATTAACTCACAAACCTCCCCCGGATGTAAACGCTTCCTTTCTAAGTGACATCGAAGAATATTTAAGGTTTCACTATATGGTACGTTGGTAAACTAGCTATCCACATCTAAAGAAAGTAATGTTGAGTTTGGCGGTATATTAATGTCTTTAATTTTATTTACTAAATCTGAATTATTCTTTAAACTATACATTGGCTTAAAAGAAGATTTTTCCCGAACAATGCTATTTAACTTCCTCGCTACTTTATACGCTGGAGCACTCACGTATGAAACAACAGGGCGAACAGGAACACCATTCTTGTGAATTTTAGGTAAACCATATAAAATTGGTGCCTGCGGATTTATA